>JAWDHC010000472.1:0-13507 GCA_036172615.1 Curvularia verruculosa
TGTAGTGAGAGAGAGGGAGTAGGGGGGTATGAGGTTTGCTGGGTTGGATGCCACGTGCGTATGTGTGGGTGTGTGAGTGTGAGGTACCAAGTGAAGGTGAGACAATGCAGTGAGGACGGAGTCTCTCCGTGGTGAAGATGCAAAAAAGTGTATTTTGAACTTTCGTAAGAAGAAAACAATCTGGTAAATATTCGTTCGGATTGATTTATACTCCAAACACATCGTATTCACACATCGTGGCTTCTATCGAGCGTCTTCAAACTATATCAGCAGTGTTCTGCCGGCAAAAAATCGTACCTCCCGAGGTCAAGTCGCATATCATAACTCGTTGATGGATATCTCCCCCTGGGTTCAAATGCAGACAACTAACGCCATGCCCATATCTAAAACAAACAACTTGCACCGTGCTGGACGTGTTTGTGAGGGTGCACCAGCATGTAACCAAATCAATGGCACAAAGCTATGCCCAACCCCGCTTGAATTAAGACGACGTCGAAATGCTTGCTATGCCTCACGAATCCAACTTCATGGTCCCGCAAAGCGAACAGGTCCACCACTCGTTTTCCTGCAATTTATTAGCAACATGGTTCATATCTAGTGTTATCCTGGCATCTCACCATAAAAGTCCCACACTCGAGGCAATTCCAGCCTATCCTGCCTCTTGCAGGCTCAAAGGGCGTAGCACCCTGGCCTCGCAATCCAGACTGTGGGGGTGGTCTGGGTAGAGCGGGTGTCGAATGTGAAGACCCGAAGCGTTTATGCTCTGGTATGGGCTGAGGCGGTTGCTCTAGGCCACAGGCATCACAGGCAAGGTAGTCGAGTGGGTTGTGTAGCGTGCATTGCGGACACGCCCACTTGTTCGGGTCGGTGGGAAGAGTGATAAAGGGCTGGGGTTGGGATGGTTGGGATGGTTGCGGTGGTGTGGGTGGAAGCGTCTTGTTTCGCCGTTGCTCCTGGTCGGATGAGATAAGGCGTGAGGGTGTTCTTGTGGACCTTGGAGGTGCGTGTGTTGGTGTTCTTGCTGATGTTGGTGTGACCAGACGTGGCGGAGGCCGGCCTGGAGGAGGATAGGTTGTGCTGCGTATGGGGTGGGAGTGGAGTGTCGGGGGAACGGGCGAAGGAGTAGGGGAAGGCGGAGCACTATCAAACTGAAGTCCATTTTGAGGATCCCAACTCAGCCCCCCGTTTCCCGTCGGGGCGCCTAACCTCTGCATTTCCTCGTCGTACAGTAGATCCTGCAGAGCTTGAGCGATGGCCCAATCGTTGGCATCATCCTGTTCAGCTGTGGTACGAAATCTTTCCTGCTCTTGCTGGTTGACTAGCCTTTCAGCCTCGGAGCTACCACTTGCACATCCGTCCGTGATGCTGTTTCTTCGTGATGCCGCGTCTGCGATGACTTTACGCATGTCGACACCGCGTGCTGCAGGCCGTGAGCCTCCCAGACGATGTCCTCCTGCATTTGGGTTGGTCGTCGACTTTCGTTTTTCAGCGGCGACTCTAGCCTGGCGGCGCATCTCATCGAGTGGTATGCGCTTGCCACCGAGTTTTTGGCCCTGAGTCAGGAAACCCTCGCCCGTGTAGCCCTTCATTAGGAGGGACTGGTGCTCCTCGCGAAGCTCATTCCATAGATTGTTAAAGTCGACATTATGAGGGCCAATCACTATATGGCACAGTTCATGCAGTAATGTGTCAGTAACTTGCTCCAGGGACAGAAACTGCCTAGAATCGTAGTGATATCTCAGGCGGATGAGGATCCTCTCTGTGCGGTTGATGTTCAGGCCTACCAGCTCGTCAGCAAAATCCCCAGACCAGCCTCTACCTCTCCCTACCTAGCAGCTGAGGTTCATCAGGGAGAAACTCTGCGAGGATGCCAACCTTCCAGCCCCGCTTCCTCATGATGGGCTTGACCATGGAGGCTGCCTTGCGGAGCGTGTGTAGAGCCTCGCCATCCCGGGGAAGGTGTTTCAGGTGCTCATAGGCGTCGAAATGTGCGTCAATCTCTCGCATGGTGGTTTGGTGTTCCTAAAAGTCAAGGCCGTGCACTTTTCGGTACGGATGGGCTGTCCTTGATGTAGTGCAGGGTTCTTTGTGGTTGATGGCAAAGGCAACCTTGGTCTAGTGAACGCAGCCGTCCATGCAGAGGCAAATAACCCGGCAGAACTAGAGGTAAAAAAAAAGCCAAGATTGCAAGGAGAGAGACTTAGAAAGGCGACAGCCACGTCAGCACTTCACGGGTTTTCTGTGGTGGAGGGCGGCGACGACGACGGCGACGACGACGGCGACGACAACGCCGACGACAGCGCCAGGGGGGAAGAAGTCACTCTATGGTACTAGGCACGGGTATTTACTGGACAGGCTGGTATTTGTCTAAGCGAAGGTGAAGCGCAAGTGCAAATGGGGGTGGCCGCAAGCCCACGACGCCCACCAAGGCCAATGCAGGCCCCAGGTACGGTGGGCGCAAGGGAGGTGGCGCAAAAGCCACTGAGCCTGTCTGCTCACGTGCGCGCGTGTGCCGGGCGATAGCGCGAGTCATTGGCTGACGTCGTCGAGCGGCGGGCGTGCGATAACCTCCGAGAGGCGACTTCGCCAGACTTTTGAAGCGCCGCCTGCGGGGAAACCACTAATCGTCTCATCGGGCTCACGGTCTGCAGTCTATCTGGGAAAGCATGTCGAACGACGACCAACACCTTCTCGGCGTAGTGAGTAGGACAAACGGCGGTTGACCCTGTCCTGGCATCTTGCTGACGCATGCAAAGCTGGCTGAGTACTCACGAGACGTGCGCAATTTGACGGGGTCTATATGGGACGCAACCGATGCGCACTTTGCACACGTTGCCGGCTACATCAAGAGAAGTCTCCCTGAAGGATGGATTCCGGAGCGCGCGCGACCGCGACCACCGCCTCCACCGCCGCATCCCATTACGGGCGCCTACCTGCATCGCCTCCAAGACTGGGTGCTGAGACACCGGGCATTGACGGCGGCCGTTGTCGCCTTTTTCGCAACGGGCGGGTTCTTGGTATGGCGTGAACAGAAGAGTTATAACCGCAAGCGCAGAGCGCGCCGGGCGAGCAACGGGGCGAGGAGCGAAGTTGTGGGTGAGCATGCGACAGTCGAGCCCGTGAGGCGATGAGAAGAGTTGAGAGAGTGAAAGAGAGAGATAGCTAACAAGCCACATACAGTCATTGCCGGCCCACCCAACTCGCCCATTGTACGATCGCTGTCTCTCGACTTGGAGCGGCGCGGCTTTATTGTATACATAGTGTGCTCCAACATGGACGAGGAGCAGCAGGTGCTGGGCGAGTCAAGGGCGGACGTGCGGCCCTTGCACTTGGACGTGGTGGATACCATGGGCACGCAAGAGGCCATGCGTCGTTTCAACGACATGCTCACTAAGCCACATGTCGCGTTCCCAGGCGCAACCCCACATGAGCTGAAGCTTTGCGGTGTCATACTGGTGCCTGACCTGATTTACCCTACGGGCCCGGTGGAGACGATTAGCCCTGAGCTGTGGTCGGACGCGCTCAATGCCAAAGTGCTGCATACCATTGCCGTGACGCAGGCGCTGCTGCCGAGCGTGTGCGAGTTCAAGGCGCGGGTGCTGATGCTGACGCCCAGCATCATTGCGTCACTACGAGCGTCGTTCCACAGCGTTGAGACGACCATTGTCAGCGCGCTCGAAGGGTTTCTGGGGGTGCTCCGGGGAGAGCTGGGAACCCTGGGCATCGAGGTTGTGCAATTTCATCTTGGAACCTTTGATCTGAGCAACGTGGGACCCAAGCACCACCTGCAGACGCGATCCATGGGCAGCCCGCACGCGTGGCCTGCAACGACGAGAGCGCTGTACGCCAGCAATTTCGAGGCACAAACACGGGTCGCGCAACGGCGGGGGCTGCTCAACCAAAGCGGCAGCTCGGTTCGGGAGCTACACAACGGTGTGTTTGACGCCCTCACGCAGCAGCGGCCACGCCCGGTGTGGCGGGTTGGGCGGGGGAGTGTCACGTATGATTTTGTGGGCAACTGGCTGCCTCGAGGGCTCATCGGGTGGATGATGGGACTGAAGCGCGTGTCGCTCGACACGGCATCTAAGCCGAAGCTAGAGGACAGTGTGCAACAGCAGTCGTGGGAGAAGCTAGAAGCGGTTGCTTAGTACACTAGGTTGGTTATGTGTTGTTTGTAATCAATCGAGGGGGGGGGGGGGAAGCCATGTAACGAGTCTGAGGCCACAAACAAACAAATAAACAATAGCAACTAGTCAATAAAATAAGACGAGATGCGTCGTGGTGTGGAGTTTGATGACATCCACGTCATAGCCGGACTGTGCTCGCGGGAGCTACAGGGAGCCATTGCATCGGGAGTGGTGTGCATCGAGGGTGGAGGGTGATTGCACCGCAGATGGGCTCTAGAAGACGAGTACCATGGCGTTAGGGTGTGGTAGCGAAATTTCTTTTGTCTTGGTTTTTTTTTAGCTGCCGTGTGGGTGGGTGCGCGTTAGGTAATGGCGAATGGGGGGGAGGAAGGGTTCGAGTGGCAGTATTGGAGGAGAGCACGAGATGAAACCCGTGTAGGAAGTACGAAGGAAGGGCTTGGCGGCGTCTGTAGTTGGCTAGCGGGGAGCCCCTTTGAGGGCAGAGGGAGAGAAGGAGAGACACGGAGAGGGACGTTAGCGAAAGGAGCGCGTTAGAGCAAGTGTAGCGGTGACGGCCCCCCTGGTGTATAGGATAGACGGGCTATTGACGACAAACCGGGAACCTCGACATTGGGCGTTGCAAGAACAGCGGTTCGCAGGAATGGGTAGTAATTTAAATGAGCAAAAAAGTTCTGGACCGTGACACTTGGGCATGCCGGTGGACGACGAGTTATTGGCGGCCGTTGCCGAAAAGGGAAACTAGCCGACGAGGGCGAATAGTGCAGGGCGAGGTGAAACGGGACAGACGGAACTGTGGGCGTTGTGTCGCAAGTGCAAGTGGGTGGGAGGGTGAATAAAGTAATGATGGGAGGTCAGGTCACATGACTGGGGGTGAAGGAGCGGATGGGGTGCATGCGCCCATGTGATGTGCATACATGTATGGAATCCACAGCAGCAAGTATGGAGATTGCGGCGCATGTGCAGAGAGGATACGTAGATAGTAGCACGGCATGTCCATACATAGCAGTAGTGGACATGCAGACAGCCAATAGTGCCATGGTGCCTGGGGGCGGCGGCGGTGGTGGCGTCGTGTCAGTCCTTGAGGCCGTTGTCGCTGCAGGGCCGCGCAGTGGTAGCGCGCCCGATTGGCAGGGCGCGAGGATCCCACAGGCGCACGCCCCCCATGCTGCTCGCCCCGTTTCAGGAGGTGTAGGTTTGGCTATTATTGCCTTCTCATACTACTTTACTTACCACCAACCCCCATACAATACAATACACGCCCAAACCCTCGCCTCGCCTCGCCCGCCTTTTCTTTTCGACCCTGCCGTCGTATCCGCTCCTTCGCGCTGCACCATCACCACCACCACTACCACATTCACATCCACATCCACAACCACCACTAGGTCCCGGTCCCGGTCCCCGTCCCGACCCTGCGCTGCTCTGTTCCATTCCATGGGCCCGTCTCTGCCCGCAGCCTCGCCCTCCCGTCTGCTTTTGCCCGTCCCGTCTCCCCTGCTGGCACAGCCTCGGCTACCCACACAACACGCTTCGCCGCTGCTCTTGTCCTGCGACCACTAGACATTTGCCCGAGCCACGCCCTGCGCGCATGACTGCCCGGCGTCATCATCCCCTCGCTGCCCGCTCCATGCCACACCCCTGCTGAAGCGCCCACTGCTCACTGCTCATTGCTCACTGCCCATTGCCCGCCGCTCAGTGCGCAGTGCTCACTCCAACCACTGCCCCGTTGCCCGCCATGTCCAGCCGTCCGCAGCGCCCAGGCGGCCTCGACCTCCGCTCTCAGTCCTTCGAACCCCCCAGCTCCACCTACAACAACCCGTCGTCGTCCTTTTACACAAACAACAACACCCTCAACCACAACAACCTCAGCCTCGGCAGCATTGGCAGCGCCAGCGCCAGCATGAGCAACCTGTCGCTCGTGTCGGACCTGCCCAGCCCTCGTACCGGCGATGCGCCGCCCGCCCTCTCCCCTCTGGATGCCCTTGCCCTCCAGGGCCGTCTCCTCGCAAAACGCTTCGAGCAGCAGGACAAGACCGGACGCCGCCTCAGCCGCCTCGCTCCCCTCACCATCCAGAACGAGTTTGGCAACCGCCCGGGTTACTTTTCCTCCCTCTCAAACTCGACCGTCAACTCGCCCAACGAAGATGCCACTCCCATCAAGTCGCCCCGCCCAGAGCCCTTGGCCAACCAAGACGCCATGGACAAGCACAAATCGTGCTACCCGCAGTTTGGCAACGACGAACTTGAGCCCCAGTACGCCGTAGGCCCTCTGCAGAGTCCCATGGCTACCATTGCAGAGGCAAGTCCTGGCTCTCCACCACAGGGCTACTTTGATATGCCCAGGTCCCGCTCCCCCGAGTCGGTCGAGCCCCAGTTTGGAATCCGCGAAGCCACTCCTGTCAGCCCTAACATGCCAGCTCCTACACCCTCCAAAATGTTCCTGAGCCCACAAAGAAAGCCGTCAGGTGGCCACCAGTACCAGTCCCCTCAAGCCCGCCCCAACCTGCACCCACCCCGCTCGTCCAGCTCCCTGCGCTCTAACCGCTCTCCGCATCTATCACCCACCGTCCGATCAGCACAGGGCGAAAGCTATGATGAGGTCGACGACATGTCGCTGAGCGCCTCATACGACTCTCTGCAACAGAACCGCAACCTGTCTCCCAGCCCCAGTTTGTCCAGGGCCCAGTCCCCCGTCGCACCGCCCGTCATGTCGCGATCCCCCTCGGCGGCATCCGACTACTCGATTGGCAGCGCAAACCTTCCCCGCCCAGCCTACAACTTTTCCAGGCCCATGAGCCGCGGAGGCTCCCGCCCGTCACTCGATGTCAGGTCCAACGACGGGCCATCGCGCCAGGCATCGGATGAGAGCGCATACATGAGGCCCTCGTTTGACCACCCACTCCGTCGGCAAGACTCCAATGAACCTCCCCTTGCACACTACGCACAGGAGACGGTTCACACACCAGTGAGCATGGCCAGCGAGGACTTTCGCCGCTCGGGCGACTTTGCCAACAATCCGGCTCCGTCATACACTTATACCAAATTCAACCTCCCTCGCGGCCGACTCGTCGACCGCAAATCGGTTGGTATCGAGGACTTTCTCAACAGCCAGATCAAATGGGACCAGCCCAGTCAGTCAAATCAAGCCCAGGCTCGTCCCCCTTCGCCTGAATCACCGCCTCGCTCTTTTACCCCTGGCGCTGCGTCCTCTCTTACCTCTGGCGCCAGTACAGTGCGCCCTTACACTGCCGGATCTACTAGTGACATTAGCCCCCAACAACATTGCGACATTGGCATCGAGCTTCATGAAGCTGGTGAGCTCCTCAAATCAACCTACCACCTTCGTCTTGCCGCCCGTGCCGGCCTTCCAGAAGCCATGTTTTGGTACGGCCTGGCTTGCCGACACGGTTGGGGCATGCGCGAGAACAAGGCCGAAGCCCTGCAGTGGCTGCGACGTGCCGTCGACTCGGGTCACCTCGAGATTGCCGACGACGAAGACCAAACCAAGCAAGGCCAGCCAACAGATCTGCTCAAGAAGAAAAAGCACCGCGCACAGTACGCAGTGGCTATTTACGAGCTGGGCAAGTGCTATGGCAACGGCTGGGGTTGTGCTCAGGACAAGTCACTCGCCCTCCGCTGCTACGAGATTGCCGGCAATTGGGGCGATGCAGATGCCCTCGTCGAAGCTGGCTACTGCTACGCTGAAGGCGTCGGCTGCAAGAAGAACATGAAGAAGGCCGCCAAGTTCTATCGTGCTGCCGAAGCAAAGGGCGTCAGCATGGTTGGCAACAGCTGGATCTACAAGGACAAATACATGGACGATGGCTCCTCTGCCTCGGACGCCCGCTCAGTCCGATCTGGTCGTTCCACCACCAAGGACAATTCGGACAAGAAAGCCCGCGATAAGAGCAGGACACGCACCATTTTCGGCCGCAAGAAGAGCATTCCTACGCCTACGCCGTGATTATCCTCGTCTTCTCTTACCTCACCTTGTAAATGTGTCCATGACCCCCTTTCTCATGCGTTTGGCGACGGCGTCTAGGCGTGGCGACTCGGTTGTCTGGTATTCTTTCTTGTTTACCTTTCCATTTGAGCCTGTTTTTTTTCGGGCCCGGTCTCTACTCCTCTTGGGTTCACTACTCTTTGCCGCTCGATTCCCCCCAAAAAAACCCACCTTTTCATTTTGTCATACTACATTCACGAATAACCTGCCTGGTGCATGGCTTTGGTTTTGAACTTGGCTTCGAACTTGGCTTCATATATAGAGCCTTACTACCACTACTGCTACTATGGCCGCTGTGCTAGAATTATCATTCGCACATGTATCACTGTGTTTGATACTTTGACATTACTGTTTTCACCTCTCTTCCTTTGCTCTTTTGCTTTCCTTCTTTTTTTCCTTATTGTTTCCTTTGTTTATACCACTGCTGCGTTGATTGTTGCTTGGGCTAGGCCTGAGCCTGCTACTTTTCCTTGCGTCTCTTTTTGAGTTCATGGAGTGAGGAATACACATCTCTCCCTGTCTCTTTTGATCATTTCTTTTTCTCTCTCATACGTAAATCTAATACCCGGGTTGCTTGGTCGGTCGGTTGTGTTAACGGACTAGAAAGTTTTACCTGTGTGTCCAGTTTTCTTCCTTGAAAGAAAGGAACCAAAAAGGATGAACATGTATCTTGTTTATCAGAATGGTGGACGCCGTTTGGGGATTTGGAAAAGAAGAAGACTTTATTTTTCCAGATTGTCCATTGCTCATTTGCTCACTGTTGTGTGGATTCGAGTCGAATGGTTGGGAATGTAGTACATCGCCTCTTCTTCCGATTACTTGGGGCCTGTTCCCCATGGAAGAAATTGACTTTGAGTCTTTGTTGTGGAATGTGGGTATTCGGACACTGAAGGCGAGTTATTCCCGCGTGAAAACGAGAATTCCTTGTCCGTCAGTTGGGATGGATACAGCTGATTGAGGGGAGGTGTTGGTGTTACTAAGCACAAGGACGTGTGTGTCCGTATATGTACATGTATGTATAAATACACTAGCCTAACTACAATGATTAGGATACATATTTGTACGAAAGAAAGTGTGTGTGCGCTTGTACAAGACAGTGAGTGAAGGAACTATCCGGGTGTACCCTGCTTATTCTCCGTATAGACGAGTATAGGTTGGAAGTCACGTGAACGTAGACTTCGCACACACACACTTCAACATTCTCCCCAACGCAACCAAGCAAAAGCCGAGAAAAAGAAAGAAGGTGAAAGACTATTTCATCTCGCATTCAGTCATTTCATTCAATCTACTCTATTCTACTCAGTCTTCCCGCTCCCTCCACCATCGTCCTCCACCTCCACCTCCACCTCCACCTAGCAGTTCGCATTTGTCTGGGTAGCCAAACCCAGCCTCCATGGGAGTGCATTGTACGAGCCACTCGCATTAGGGTCGATACCCTGGTACAAAAAGCGCATACCGCAGGGTCTTATCTCGAGCGTCTGGTCGACATTGGTGCGGATGACTTCGCCATGGGACAAGCTAGCGGACCACTTTCCGCCAGGGAAGACAGTGTTGGCTTCGCCGAGGAAAGGTTTCTGCTGGGTAGCCGCGAGCGGGGTCCAGCGGTCGCTGGCGAGCGACGTGGTGGTCCAGGAGCGGAAGTAGCGCAGACCGCCCGGCGAGTTGCCGCTGCCGATGCACTCGACGACGAGCAGGTAGGTGGAAGTGCCGGCGATGCGGTAGACGAGGGCGGCTTCGAACAGGTCGTTCTTAGCGGCTTTCATGGATACCACCGGCTCGTTCATGCCGCGTGGGAACTGCGAGATGGGCGTCGAGCTGCGGTACAGACCGCCGTTGTCGTCGGACGAGTACAGGTGGCAGAGAGATATGTCGCAGATGACCCACATGTCGACCCAGTAGCCCGTCGATCCTAGACCGTTTTGGATCGTCTGCGGTGTGCCATTGGGATAGAAGACTTGCGGGGCTGTCCAGCCGCGGGGGTTGGAAATGTCTGGGTTCGTGCTGTAGGCGGCGTTGCCGTTTTGGTAGATGAGGTACCAGAGCTTTTGAGGGGCGAAGTAGACTTTGGGGAGTTAGTGAGGGTTCTTTGTTGTTTTCTCTGGTTCTTGTCGTTATGTGTGGATGTGTATAGAGAGTGGATTCGGAGAGGAGAGAGAGAGTGTGTGTGTACTCTTTTCCCCTTTACCTTGCTACATATACCGAGACTGGAGGTAAACAGGATGAGATTTATACGTACAGACTTGAGGAGCAGCACGGTAACCCGTTCCAATACCCGACTGATCCAGGTAGTAAAACGGCGCCTGGTTGGCCCTGCTGAAATCCGTAAAGTTAAAGTACACCAAGTTGTACCCGGATTCTACTGCCGTGCTGGCAAAGACATGGTAGACGCCGTCCTTTTGGATAATGGACGGATCCTTGATGCCCGCAATGTTGCGGTTGTCCCTCTTGGGCGACACGAGCACGCCGCTCGATGACCAGGAAAAGGAGCTGGGGAGTCCGCTTTGGCGCGTGAAGAGCGAGTTTACGTCGTCTTCAACAGGAAGGCTGCGGGCAAAGACGCCGGCTGCAAAGGCAGCCGCCGCGACGAGCAAGGAACGCATCGCTGCTGTTTCTCAGGGGGGGGGGGGCTTTCGTAGACGTGGGATCAGCGTTCGTCCTCGTACATGAGCGAGAGCAATCCAGACCATTGTTTATATACTCGTCAAAAGCTGGGGGGGAAACTTTACATGTGGGTCATCCGGGGATTTAGTCGACTCCACTGTGGAGAGTGGTGGGGGCAATATAATCTACGGTAGTTTAAAATGTATAGTTTTTCCGTCTTTGCACCTTCTCGACTGGTTTGCGCTCTCTGACATCGTGTGCCTGCATGTGACGAGCGCTAAATAACGTTTAGGCTGTTCATTTGCCTTGGAAGCACTGCTCGATAACCGGTCGCCCTTAGCAATAGTTCAAAATCAAGTTGCTTTTTCTCGACGTTCAAGGTAATCCGCCGCCTGGGCCATTGGACGGAAGTTTATACAAGGAGTTGAGGCAAACTCGGACAAATGTACTCAAGCTTGGCTTGCGGCTTAGCACCTGTCAAGTGTTATTACTGTAGAGTAATGTTGGGCCTTAGCAGAGCGGTAATATAGGGCAGGCCAGAAAGTTGTGGAAACTGGCAAGGCGATTCTGTACATATTATGCTATCCTGAACTGTATTAGACTCTGTGCATCCCCTACCCGTGACCCATGCTCGGCACTTTAGCCTACTACCATTCGTTGCGCCTATCGCCATGTACCTACATGTGTAGATTGCACTTGGTGGTAGATGCGTGCACCTGAAACATAACAATGATTGCGCAAATTAATAGCAGCACAATTTCTGGTTTTCACAAGCCAAATTCATCGCCATAAGTTTTACTGTATTATTCTAGCTTTCTTTCCCCGCCTTCATCTTTGGCCCACCGGGCCGATCGTCGAAGCTGGGCGAACAAGAACAAGCTTGGAGCGGAAAAACTCTCCACAGAGCCGCACTTCATCCGGTGGCTAACAGGCTTGGTGATGGTCATGAGCGCTGCCGTAGAGTAAGCGCGTGTCGTTAGGCTTGGTGATGGCCGTCGTGGCTTGTGCCTGGCGTGCAACGTGGTTTAGTACGTCACTGGCGTTGCGATGTTGTTCATGTACAGTGACTGATGAGTTTGCTTCAACCGCAGTCATCTTGCCTGTCATTTGTGGAACTATTCAAGACACACAAAACTAAGAGTGCCAATTGAGGAAAAGCATGGCCGTACTTGTTTGAACTTCTCGCCGTTCCCTGAGTTTATTGATCAGACCATCGTATTCGGTGGGAGGTGTCTATGCACTACACAGTGCTGTACCCTGGTAGCGTCAAAATTTATTTTCCAGTCGTCTCTATTTTTAACATATATAAGAGAATCCCCACAGCACTTTGGGGCGTGGTTCTCCACTGGTTTAGGCACAGCATCCTGATATAAGCCTCCAAGCTCAAAGTAGGAGTTGCTCACTATCAGAGAGCAATTATAGACACTCACTCATATCGTTGTCTCGTCGCTTGCTGTCCTCAGTATACCGTCGGTCTCATAAAAATATGCACACTGAAGTACCAGTAACTTTTACTTCAGCCTAGTTGTCAGAACGTGCTCCAAACTGGCCCAGCATGGCCCAGTTTAGACCATACCGGGCTAGCCCGCTTAGGTCAGCCCCGTCTGACTGTACAAACACTCAAAGATCACTAGAGTGGCTCGCTAGTGATTCTCGAGTGTGAATATACTGTTTACTCACTGGCTCTATCTGACCTGTTTGCATCGTGCTGTGCTACCTCAACCGGCCAACAGTCCAACATTAGCTACGGGATCGAGAGATTGAGGCATTGAATCCGCATCTGAATTGTAACAAGCAGATCTTACATCCCTCTTTCGCGGAAGTGAATAGTGAAATTATTAAGCTGTAGCATCGTCGTTGAAGAGAGTATTGAATTGCAGAGTAGAATCGTAATGCCAGGCATATGAAGCATGTCTATTCTGGAATTTTGAGACGGTGGCTGGGTAGATTTGCATTGACAAGCATGTGTATGAAGTAGGAGAACTCGTCAATAGAGTTTATGTAGTAAAGGTGAATTTAAGGGCTGCACATTTGTTCGTTGCTATGCTTGTTCTTTCCTTTGGCTGGACACATCACTCCCGGTCTTGCTCATGTTGCGCAGCTTGGCCATTCTTACTATCTTTTTGTTTCTTTCAAGTTTTACTTAAAATGGAACAATATCACGCTATGAGACAAAAAAATCGAATGCAGTGTTACAATTCATATTAAGTAAACCGTGAGAGCAAAAGGTAATACCTAGAGCCCCTGTGAGAACTCTGGGTAGACATACTCCGACATAAACTATTTCGACAATGTCTCAAGCTTCAAATCAAAGCATTGGTCACCATAGTATCATTCTATTGCCACATTTATGTCGAAATCATTCTTTTGACAAGACTCGTGTTCCAAACAACAACTCGACTTTGGTTTTTTTTACCGGAGATGAATACATGTACCAAATTCGGCACTCAAGCTGTTTGTCAGAGAGATGCTTATCTGAAGATTGATCTGAGCTTTCTGGTCGTAATGTTTCACACAGAGGTCGAGGTATTTGGGATATATCAGTTTGAGCAAAATTCTGCGTCTCGCAAGAGCTTCGATTTCGCGTTTGGCACTAGGGATGCTGGTCAGCAAGGAGGATGGGTGGGACCGATGCCATAGGCATATGAAGAGGGCTTTCGAGTTAGATATTATGGTGTAGCAGGACGTGACTAGACTGTAGGCATATATCAGGATTTCTTTTCGGAGTAGATAGGTTACCTTCTTCACTCAATCAACT
>JAWDHC010000473.1:0-13497 GCA_036172615.1 Curvularia verruculosa
AAACACCAACTTTTATATATATAGCGATATTATTAGCTGAGATATAGTAGTTTAAGAATAGCTAATTTCTTAATGACTTTTTCTTTTTGTCACCCTACTGTAGATGAGTAAATTAGTCAAGAAGTGGAGGTACTTAGTATATATATCAGAGGTTGCTTTGATCGATAGATCCAAGCACTTCGGCAGGTAGATGCTAGGGGGGAGGAAATAAAATAACAGTAAAACTGTGATCTGATTGACTGTATAGCTGACTTGATAGTTGCTTGTCCAGTCGCCTCTTAGGCTGCCTCAGGTTCTATCTACTTGACTGAACTACTTCCATATATATTTGGCAGTATTAGATTCTAGAAGAATCTGCCAAGTAATAGCTTGCGTAATCTACATATCTATTGATTGATCAAATAGTTGTTGATCGGTTGATTGATATCGCAGTATTGCATCACTGTCTTGGTGGATAGTGATAAAATCCGGGTGTGACCGAGCACCTGGATTTTGTCTGAGATCAGCTGACTAGCTTAGATCTTCAACAAAAGTATTTGTAGCTTATTAGCTATGTTTATTACAGGCCAGGCCCAGACAGAAGACTATAGGGAGCTAGAAGATATTGTATTGCTAAAGCTATAGAGGTGTGCCGATATACAGGGTCTACTTGTAGTATCCATTACGTGCCCTAGCGTCCACCATTCTTTACAGGGTTGGCAAATCTTACTCCATAACAATATTAGTTATCGACTAGCTAGTATTCTCTTTAATAACAGTAATGATCAAATATCAAATAAGTAATAACAAGTAAAAAGGAACAGCTATAATAAATGAAAATAGAGACAAGATAAATTAAGTAGAAATAGAGAAAGGTAAGAGAGATAAGGGTAAGAGAGGTAGAGAAGCGATAGCTAAGTAGGCCGTTTAGCATGGAGTCCTTGCAATCCGTTTACTCTTAGAGTGAGACTTCTTTAGTAGAAGTAATTATTCTTGATTAAATAAAGGATCGCTCGGATTTGTACTTCGATGAAAGCCTAGCTCTTTAACATAGCGATACAAGTAAGATATTTTTATTAATATTTATTACAAAGCGAGAAACTAGCATATATGCTATAATGTTTTAGTTCGCGGAATAGTAGTACATGATTACACTACTGATATATATCAAATTATTTCTTAAAGTAGATAAGCACTTTCTTCGCTCGATCGATTGTAAGCAATTACTGCTCGACTACCTAATTACGGGCTGTCCCCTTGATCTTCTTGCGCGCGCGTATACTTATCGTGCCACAATACTCGCGGTTTCTTTGTTACAACGTTAGATTCATTTCCTCACTTTTTATATAAAGAGTATACGTTTTTTAAACACAAACTGAAATTGAGTGTCACACGTGTATGCTGTTGAGCTCCAAATACTGCTCATCTAGTATATTGTACCTTTTTAGGCACATGATGACCTAGATTGAGCTGAGCCAGCTATCGTCACATTGGGATGTTTAGCCTGAAGAGGAGTATATGACTTGAAACAATTGATATATTGTATCTTGTTCCTTATAGAATATAAGCTTAATTCATGCCCACTTTGCACATGCTAGATACAGTAGTATAAAGGGCTTCTAGGGTTAGAATTGATAAGAAGTGCTTATTGGAATAAGCCGACACCTCTCTAAAACTATAAAATCTCTAAAGCAACCTCCTGCCGCCCGCTCAATTAACCTTACTTGATCGCCATATTTGTTACAAACAAACAAGGAACGTCTCCAGGAAGGAAGAACGCATAGTATAAAAGAGCGTCAGCACCTGTTGGAAGCTCAGCTCCATGCCACTGGGCCACAACAACCAAAAAGGTACCATTAATCAGCGTTCTGCTGATTAGTTTGCATTGAACAATATATATAGTATATTAAACTGGGTTCTGACACCTACTAATAGTTTGTAAGTAAGACTAAACCACTCGTTGTCAGCACCCAGGGTGAGAATCCTATGGTCTGTAAGTAGATCTCTCAAAGGCTGGACCTTCTTTAACGTTCCATCACTACCAATTCGATCCCGAACACGCACCTCCCGCCACATTATATGAGAGAACGAGAGAGCTACACTTCCCAATGCGATTACATGATGCTTCGTCAATTAGCACCAGGACGCGTTGGGAGTCGGAAAGATTCGGTTCCTTGTGAGTGGCAAAATGTAAAGAGGAGAAATGAGCAAGTTGATCAAACTTGAACCAACGAACTACGCGAAGTGAGATTCGTCATTAGAAGGCGTCGGAACGTGACAGGGATTTATTCTCTGTGACCACTAAATCAATCTGACTAAAAATTGAACAAATATGAACCAGCTCTTAATCATTACCCTTACATCCATTGGTCCATCCTCCTGCGGATTTGACGATCTTGTTGTTGTTCCAACAGCGCGCGCGAACCCAGATTGGTGTACTGAAGGTAGCGTACCATTCGTGCCCATCATGATCAGCTGGGTTGTCAAAGTACTCGAATTTCCAAAACGTCGTACCGAGTCCATAGCAACTGTCCATGTTAGGCCGAAGAGTCTTTCCGCCATGATCCCAGGTAGCAAAGCCAGCACCCTCAACCTTATATCGTCCATGGGTCCCCTTGTACCAGCCTTCGCATCGGCCATAAGGATTTTTAGGCCATGGCCAAGGGCGGTTGCTGCGGCGGGGGTTGAGTTCGTACTTGTAGTCTCCACCCCCGCGAATGTAACGTCCGCCACCCTTCCAATTCATGGGGTTGTCGGAAGTATCGCATGAGTTGATGAGCTTCTTCATAGAGTCGATACATTGGTCTTTATCGAATGCCGAGACACCATTTCCTAGACTGACGACGTAGTCGTGTTCTTCTGGCGTGCCCAGGTCGTAGCTCTTGGAGTAAGTCCAGTTAATTGAGTTCTTGGAGTGCTTCTCTTCAACCTCCTTGCAGAATTCCTCATAATTCTCATTTGTACGATTACCACTGACATAGAACTTGCTACCAGTTTTTGAGAAACACGTAAACTCATCAGTAACGGTACATGCGGGCGATTTGACACCAAGAACGATGGAGCGCAGATCCATGAGTTCAGCGAGTGCGAAGGAAGCTATAGTTGTGTGGCCGGCAACATTTGGATGGAACTGTGCGTGTTAGTGGGAAGTATACGCGTAGTTATTCGGGCGAACACAGGAAGCACTCACATTTTGGCCAACATGGTCGGGCATACCCATGCCCAAGGTCATGTCAACGCCGCCATCCCCAGGGCAGCTCGGTGGTGAGGGTGCTCGGGAGTCAAGCTTCTGTCTGACAGCAGCACGAGGGTCGGGGGACTTGTATAGGACAGAATCGTATAGTGTGCGCTCTATTCTTCTGTCGCGGGCCTCCATCATGGCCTTGATGCGATTGATCCGGCGTTTTTCCGAGTTAGAGAGTCTAGTCGAATTCAGGAGTTCGTCGATATTCATGTCACGCTTTCGCAGCTCCTGCCGTTCAAAATCATCCTCCCAACTACCCCAGGGGTGTGTGTCAGGCTTGATGAAGTGCATGTCCGGCTGTTTAGGATCCGGGTAGTCGCCGTTGCTGCTGGGCGAGCACATCCGGGCGTCGACAACAGTAGAGACCCAATCATCCCATCCGGCATAGCCTACCTTGTAGTTAATCTTGTCACTTTTGGCAGCTTCGTTGACGGCTTCGCCAATGGACTGATTAATGTCAAGAACCAGCTGATTAAAAGTATTGCGGCGTGAGATAGTGAGAGCACGGTAAGTGGAGCCTAATGGGAGGAACCAAAAGACGTCCCATGATTGGTGATCGCAATTGTCCGTGGTCGAATCGAAGAACTGGGCGTAGCCGTTAACAACCACAATTCCGTCTTTGTTCATCTTCTCGTCGAGCGCTTCCAAAATCTCTTTGATGTTACCCTTGATCAATGACTTCGCATTTTCCTGGGCTTTTGCTATGACAGTTTCGCAGGCAGAGGTCTTTCCGTAGGGGAGTATGATGCAGTCTGCAATAATTTTGGCTAGACAAAGATCGTTCCCGCCTGCGGTAAAAGTGACAAAATCGAGCTTGCCTTTCAAGGCCTTGGCCTGCTGATAGATTTGTTCAGAACGATCGCCACTGCATGCGAGGTACTGGAAGCCGCCGTCTCTCTCAACATGAGCGCCGAACTGCGCCTCTATAACCTTAGGATAGGCCATATCATATCTAGAACACTTCCAGTTGTCGCGAACCTCGTCCAAGCCGCTGGGCACAGTTATAGCTACCTCTTCGGCCGTGATCATGTGGCCAAGGGGTCTTCCAGCACCAATGCCAGCTGTATAGCTGTCGCCAATAGCCGCCCAGCGTTTGATCCATTCCATGTTGCTAGGATCGCTATCTCGTTTGTGGAGGGGTGATGAAGCAGAAGAAGAAAACCAGCTGGCAGATGCTTCAATTTCTGGATGAAGACTTTGTCCTGTGCCCCCACTATGCCTTTTGTCCTGTGCATGGTGTGGAACGTAACCATTTGCCGCACTAATCAGGACCAAAACGTATATAATGCATTTGAGCATCATGATGGTTGGTATAATTGGGCGAAGAAGAGTGACATGAATATAAAATGAGTTTAAGGTAGATCGTATAAAGTCGACTTCATGGGCGATGAATTGATAGCCTATGAGTAAGTGGCTGCTGGATAGAAACAGATAGGCAACAAAGGTGTTTACGGAAGGTACTCAAACGCACAAGTCTTGAGATGCACGGTTGCCGCCTCAACGTGGCAGAGGCCTTGTCCAAATTCGAATCACGGATATTTGTAACAAGTGTGCTTTGCAAAGTGCCGCTTTGTTCGCATTGAAGGAATGCATGTTCCAATCTCTCACATGCGGGTGAAAAGACTAAATCAGATCAGGCAGGCGAAATATTGCAAGATGTAACCGAACTAGGAACCTACTATCAAAGTCTTGGCCTCATACTGGATACATGCCTGCAAGCCGAGAACCGCATGTCATTTACTCCCTTTCTTGATTTGCTGCAATTCAACCGGGCGTAAGAAGTACCTGCGTCAGCCATGTGGTTGTCTTGGAATTCGGAGCAGGATTCAAGCCCCACTTGGACTCGGCGGTTAAATGCAGGGCGGAAGTTGGTGGCGTTCCGGCCCGAAAGGGCCCTTGTTGATCCACATTGGCAAACCTAACTCCATCCTTCGTTCACCTTGGCATCTGTATCATGCAGGAGCAGACACCACGAAGAAATGAGGTCTTCATTGATTGAACCCCTGCTCCCTTGCACGCTCGGAAGTATCTCGCCTACTCATCTCTGATAGCTCTATCCGCCAGCAACGGGAAGGAATTACGCCCTGCTCGCTGCCCTCCTGACTTCCGATTGTCGAGTTCTCTTCTCATACAGCATCTTAACATCTCTTTTTAATCTCCATTCTCATCGCGAATGATGACTACCTAGGTAGATCTTGCTTGTCACTGTACAGGATTTCTCCGTATATTCTTACAATCATCATGGTTACCAAATATGTTTCACTTCAGTGCATATACCTCGGCCTAGGTATCTTGACAACCATAGGGGCACTCGATCTGAGTTCTTTTGCAGGTCAGGCCGAGACCAAGTTACTCATAGAGAATGTTGCCGGTCAGGAAACCACAACTCAGGCTAGAGAAATGCTCATCAAGGCAAACGAGGACCGACCCGACTACACGTGCACCGCAACAAAGTCTTGTAATCTCGGATGTTGCGGACCTCTGTAAGTTGAGCAAAGTCACAAACATCATTAACCATACGGCTAACTAGCGCCATCAGCGATGACACCGGCACTGGTGCTTGCGGTTTTGGACCCGTTTTCTGTGGCCCCAAATGCACAAGTGACTGTGAACGTAAATCCGAGTGTGACGGCGATGACTGGGGTCTCCAGTATGCGAACCTAACCACTTGTCCGCTCAACGTCTGCTGCAGCAAACACGGCTTCTGCGGCACGACAGTCGACTTTTGCGGCCCGAATCGTGTACCACATCCTCAGTGCGACCCCTCACAGCGGACTGCCGATGCCCGTACTATCGGATACTACGAAGGCTGGAACTACCAGCGACCCTGCGGTAACATGGAGCCTGAGGACATTCCACTGGGCCACTGGACGCACATCAACTTCGCCTTTGCTCTTATCAACCCCAAGACGTTCCACATTGAGGATATGGATCCCGGGACTGCACAGCGCTACGGCCGTGTCGCGGCGCTCAAGGAGAAGCAGCCCGACCTCAAGGTGTGGATCGCTGTTGGTGGCTGGGCTATGAATGATCCTGGTCCGTACCGTACAGCATTCTCTGACATGGCTGCTAGCGAGGCAAACCAAGATAAGTTTTTTGACTCGTTATTGACCTTCATGCGGCGGTATAACTTAGATGGCGTCGACCTCGATTGGGAGTAGTAAGTGGATATGTTGTTATCACTTTGTGGTTATAGGCTGACGCAGTCGCTCCAGTCCTGTGGCAGAGGATAGAGGCGGTATACCTGCCGACTTTGACAATTACGTCAACCTTTTGCGACGTCTAAGGGTGCGCTTGAACTCGTCTGGGAGGGAATATGGTATTAGTCTGACACTCGTAAGTTGCACATCTCGTCCCTGCTCTGCTTCCATGCTGTTCAATCAGGACTAACCCTGGCAGCCTGCCTCTTATTGGTACCTTCGCGGTTTCAATCTTCAAGAGATGGAGCCCTACCTTGACTGGTTTAACATAATGACATATGATATTCACGGCGTTTGGGATGCCAACATTGACAGCCTTGGCCCTTTTGCGCAGGCACATACAAATCTGACCGAGATCAAAATGGGCCTTGAGCTCCTATGGCGCAACAACATCAATCCAGAACGAGTTGTTCTTGGTCTTGGCTTCTACGGTCGCAGCTTTACCATGAAAGACCCAGGATGCATGAAGGCCGGATGTGAGTTTAGCGAAGGCGCTAACGGGGGTGTCTGCACGGGCACGCCTGGTGTGCTATCGGCGGCTGAAATCAATGAGATCATCACCAACGGCGCTTCCGTCACGTACGACGAGGAGGCCGCCGTGAAGATTGTCACCTGGGACTTGAACCAGTGGGTCTCATTTGACGATATCAAGACTCTCGGATTGAAGGTCGATTTTGCTCATCAACACTGTTTGGGAGGGTACGTACGACGGTCTTGGTCTTCACTCATTTCTTGTCTTAAACGTCATCCGCTGACTGTATATTAGGACCATGGTCTGGGCTATCGACCTTGATGACGGTACTCTCATTAAAGCTCTGGGTGAAAATATCAAGCGGCCTAAGCTGCCCACGTACAGGCCGAAGCAAGTTTTCGAATGCGGTGAGAGGCCCGAGTTGTAGATAGCAAGCTGACCGTGTTGTCACATTGAGTAACGTTCCATCTATCATAAGGTGATGTTCATAAGCACCTCGAAGGCAATACCCCACCACCACCACCACCACCACCACCTCCTCCTCCTCCTCCTTCTCTTTGTGGCATGGGGTTTTTATTACAAATTATATGCTGCTGTTGTTTCATTGGGTGGTGGTTCCAATCGAGATTAGTCAACGAAGCGATTCCGCAGTCACATACCGTTGTGCTTGGAAATGGTATGGACATGAGGTCCATGAAACATGCAATGGAAGTGAACTATTGAGGAAAAGCGAGAACTGGATGAAGAAACTTAATTAAATCAATTGTAAAGGTCTTGCTCGTGCTTGTGATGTCATGCTTCACCTCAACTAGGGCAGATTCCATCCTTTGTATCACCATACCGTCTGAAGCTTGCTTTTTTCCTCAGTTCTTTGAATTTGTTTAAGAACCTACTTCCCTTTCCAACATGCGGTACTTGCAGTGTGGAGGGCGCTGGATCGCCGTAGAGTGCCACTAGACGTGCTACGTCCATATTACTAGGAGTCACCCGGGTTGGAATTTCGGAGCCGCTTTTGTATGTCATGACGATTGCGCGAACACCGTCAGTGATTTTGCCACCTGAACGAGAGGGATATAGCATGATTGAGTCTGGGTCATAGTCATCATCTATAACCATTCTGTCTGTGGCCGACAAGGGAAGCCACTCGGAAGCACTGAAGCCGTACTTAGAGGCGACATTCTGAGAGATGCAGAGGCGATCGAATTCGATTTGTAAGTCCCGTTTCTCGTCTCCTGCTGCCTCATCTACGAGCTTCTGAACTCTCTCCTTAACTCTGTCATGATCTTGCAGATTCTTGCAATTAAACTTGTTGGTTGCAAAAACCTTCTCTTTTCCAGCCCTACCGATGTTCCAACCGTTGAAGGTATGTTCTTCGCTCACTTCCCAATGATCGGGAATTTGGTGTCCATGGTGCAAGCCCCATATGTGACCGAGCTCATGGGCCATGTTAGCAACAACGTCTTCCTGGCCGACGGTTGCCAAGTCGGAAATGTGCGTGAAGGGTCCTATCACGGCATTTTCGGGATCAGCCTGATTTGCAGCCTCATCAATAACGGGTATGCCAATCGTTGAAGTCAGCCGCCCATGATTGTTGTAAAAGATTCGTAGATGCGAGCTGGGCTGCGACGTGCAGGTCTCCCGTGAGACCTCTTCGTAGGTGAATCCGTGTCTGTCGAGGGCCGCCCATGCTCGCATAGCGGATTGCCACTGTCCCCGGAACGCGGCAGTTGGGGCAGCGACAAAGCAGTACTTTATTTTCTTATTAGGCCAGATACGATTTGCCTCGTTGTCGCTGGGCAAGCTCTTTATAGACATAGCGCGCTTGATGAGTGGCGACGTTGAATTGAATGTCTCCAGAGATTGATATTCTGGCCTGGACTTCGTTCGCTTGTTCGGGGCCTTAGCCTCCCAAAATCTGCTACCTCCAAGGACGCCTCCAGCGTTAGCCAGCAAGAAGGCGACGATGAAGACGAAGGAGATATGCATGATAAAGAACTTGACGTATAATGAGTGTATGGGTAAGTGAAACAAGAAATGACTGAAGCCCAAGAGGACGGATCGATGAGGTTTTAGGGTCAAGAAGGAAGAATGTTAAGGATTAACTTGGAACAGTTGGGTAGGACCAAGGATACATTGAATCGGAGCGGTGTCCGTCTCTCAGTCTTGGCATTCCATTCGCTTACTGGAAAAAATACCTCTGCTGATCGAACGCGCTTCTTGTGCGTTTATAATGAGGATGGTCAGTTCATATTGTTGCCCCATAGAGGAAATTCTTTCTGCAAACTCTGGTAGCATCGACCGGACCCCCCTACTAGTACCGAACTCCACAGACGGATGCGGAAGGTGTTATTCTAAATCAAACAACCCTGCTTGCATCCCACATGCGATGCGCTAGGTAATATCGCGGGGCGAGGGCAAGCAATCTAGTGTACGAGATGAAGATTACCTCGGGAGGGATAGTAGCAGTTGCACGCCTGGTTCTTGCAGTCAATCTTGGCTGCTCTACCAAACCCTCGGGACCTAGGCTAAATGCTGAATCATGCATCATCCCACGACCCCACTACGCAGCCAAGCTGCGAGCTGCATCTTTTTCCCTTTGGGTCATTTTCCCTACTTTACATCCTTGTCTCTATCTCAGAAGTCAAGAATTGGGTTTTCGAACTTAAGGGTACATGTCTTGGATCTCTTTCCTCCATGCCACCCATTTTCTTTTTTGCTCCCTTCGTCTCTCTGATTTCTTTAATCCACGAGCCTTTTTCACTGTTCACCCTCTCTCTGTCCTGTCACAATTGTCTTCCCAGACGGCCAGAATAAAAAGCCAGCATACACGAATCAATCCGTGCCTCTGGCTCTGATCTTTGGACTTTTGACTCCTGCTCTTGCCACTCGCCTGCTTCATCAGTCACTCTTTTACGCAGGCGTTGTTCCTGCTTTCAATATGCGGCTCTCACCGCAGAAAACTA
This sequence comes from Curvularia verruculosa, assembly GCA_036172615.1. Classification (NCBI taxonomy): domain Eukaryota; kingdom Fungi; phylum Ascomycota; class Dothideomycetes; order Pleosporales; family Pleosporaceae; genus Curvularia; species Curvularia verruculosa. Next base: position 9,859 of record JAWDHC010000473.1, read on the forward strand.
TCTGGCTAGTCGCTGGCCTAGTTCTCCCAGCCGCCATTGCTCAGAGCTCCAGTCCCGGCGGTTCCGTTCATCCAGGTCAACCTGAGAACTGCAATGGATGGCACACCGTTGTCAAGGACGATAATTGCCAAAATGTATCACAGCGCTATGGCATCTCCTTAGAGCAGTTCCTCAGATGGAACCCCGCCGTTTCATCTGACTGCCGCAATAACTTTTGGATTGACTCCGCGTATTGTGTGAGAATTGAACAAAACAGCTCTAGATTCACATCTATTGGTTCTGCGTCTACGTCTAGAACTACCATACCGTCCAAAACCACATCCCAGGCTGTTGTCACGTCAGTCCCTGCGACTTCAACTACCTCATACAACTCTACCTACTCGGTCATGCATCCCGTGACGTCATGGAACCTATCGACCACAAGTACTCAAAAGACGTGGCCACCTACGAAGACGCTGATGGGGCAGATAGCGATCTGCAATGCGTGGCATCGCGTCGTCCCTGGTGACACATGTCAGCAAATGTTTAATGTGTTCGGCCTCAAGTCCGTCGATGAATTTTTAGACTGGAATCCAGGAGCAAAAGAGGATTGTGAAATGCTTATTGCTGATTACTGGGTATGCGTTGGCATCCAGCGGCAAGTAGGTAATACGGATCTTGTTTGGGAGACCGCGCAGCCTACGTTCAGTGCGCCCACCGAACCCACTGAGTACACACCTGTTACATTACCTACAGCTGATTCGAGCTTCGCGCCGACGCCATCGCATGGACCTATGCCCTCCAATTGCAAGGTGTTTCACCAGGCTACAGCAAATCAAAACTGTAACGATCTGGTCAGATTGTACGGCTATTTCTCGCAACAAGAATTCATGATGTGGAATCCTGCACTGAATGGCAATTGTTTGGGCCTCTGGCTTGACACTTGGTATTGCATCGGCGCATACTCTGAAAACGACCTTCCGCTACCCGCTCACCAGACCACTAGACCAACTGAGGGTAACATTCCTTTTGGATACCCATCTGACTGTGCGCGATGGTACCGAACGACGTTTGACGACACATGCGACGATATCACTCTCATGTTTGGCAGTTTCGGCATGGTAGAGTTTGTGAAGTGGAACCCGTCTGTCTTCAGCGATTGCAGCGGCATTGTTTCAGACGCATGGTACTGTATAGGCCGTCCAGGCACACCGACGACACGTACTTCAAGTGCGCCTTCCCTGACGCAAACAACCGTATCAACCCAGCCGGCAACGGGTACCACTGCTACACCACAGCCAGTGCAGACGCCTTCACCTGTTCGCGAAGGCATGACGGAAGACTGCGTGAAGTTCTATTTGCAGCAGCCAGGCGATCTCTGCTGGTCAATGGCATCTGGGTCCGGCATTACCTTGGAGTGAGTATCTCCATTACCGAATCCATTCGCCCCTCGAATACAGAATGCTTCCATTACAGAATACCTACTAACAGCTTGCTTTAGCCAGTTCTACAAATGGAACCCCGCTGTGGGGAGCGATTGCCAGAATCTGTGGCCAAATTACTACTACTGCATTGGTACATGAGCGGTTCGGTGACGAGTTCTATTCGAGGGCTGGCTGCGAGGACGCAAGGGTCGAGCATCAAGGAAAGAGATCCATTACCGGGGTAGCGTTCTGCAAGATCCTTGTCACGTACATACTTGTTTCAGGGCACTAGGGGAAATGTATGTTGAGGCTAGCGCCGCTTGGCGTCCGTGGGATAGATTGGACCTTGCAGCGCCTTCATAGTCAAGCGACAAAACGTTCACATCTTTGATATGAATTACGCCGATACCAACTTGAGCGCCTCTTGCGCGCTAATGCTAGAGCCTTATTAATCAGTATCAAGATTGAGCGCTGTTGACAGTATGCAATAATCCCTACTGGTCGAGATTTGATTCCATAACAGGGGCTGCCAGTTTCACAGGGGAGAGAAAACAGGTAGTGCCCCCTTTGCTACGCCAACTCGTCGTGATTGACCTAATTGCATAAATCTACTGTATCCGCCTGGCGATGTGAAGTATATGAGTCTGTCTGCCGTATCTTGAAACCTTCTCCTCACCTCTTCACATACTTCCAATGATAGCGATGGCCAAACTCGGCGCATGGTTGAGGAGGCACCTGGTGTTCAGGCCAGTTCGCGAAAAACAATCCATAGACCAGCCACCCTTCTTTACCTCGACAAGACGTCCTATCACGCCGACGTCTTTTGATACAGCAACATGCCTCTTTTTCGAACTCCCATACGAAATCCGGAGCAAAATCCTGAACATGGCTTTTGGTGGGCTTGTTCTCCATATGGACATCGTGCACGAAGAGAAAACCTGGAGATGGGAAGGGTCTGTCTGCCATCGAAACGGACCCAAGCTGCTCCCATCGATGCGATACGCTTGGCTCGGTCCATGGAAGGACAATTGCCTACAGCAGATGAAAGACCACAAACGGATATGGCCCACCAACCCAGGCGCGTTCATTTCTAGTCCAGAGTTATGGTGCATTGGCATAATGGGCTTCCTGCTGTCGTGCAGGCAGGCGTACGCTGAAGGCATTGACGTGTTGTTCTCTGACAACTACATCTCCATCCAGAGCGAGTTTCTACTTTCTCACCTGCCTAAGCTCATACCGCACAACCGACTCGCATCCATCACCTCACTTGAGATAGTCATCGAGGCGCACTTTGTCGAGCAAGAGAATGGGAGATCATACTACAACCTCAGCCACCTAGAGCTAGTTCTTGACAATATTGTCGAGCACTGCAGCCACCTCCGCAAATTCTGCTTATCATTCGTGATCGAAGAACGTCACGGCCACGCTCTCCTTGATGGTCCGGCTCTACCCTTGGTTGATGCCTTCTGGAGATCCACGCAATTACGCATCATGAAGGTCGAGCTGCCCCAACGGGATTACCGGCCGGCGTGGGATTACGAGCTGCAACCGAAGCACGATCATCCGCGCGAAGGGCCCAGCAAGCACTACAGCGATAGATCTTTATGGAGGTCTTTAGATAATAAAAAGCCTGTAGTGCAGGAAAGAGCTATTGAGCGCTTTCCATATCCGCCACTGAAGCTGCCAATAGAGGAGAACGAGGATGAGAGTGTCGAGAGTGCAGGGTATTGGATTTGCGAGGGTTATATCAACCCGCCGCGTGTATTAATGTGTACGCTGCCACCTAATTAAAAAAAATAATCGCAACTCACAAATGCCTTCGCGCACCCCAACTCTGCGCGCACCCTACTAACACGCTACAAATATAGCATTTTTAGAGCGACAAACTGAAACTAAAGCTATATTTGTAAAATTCTTAGTATTGTAGACTGTTTTCCTACCCAAAACTTTACTACTTAGTCAATTAACTATGTAACTATCTAATTTAATATAGTTAGTCTCGTTGTCAATTAAGCATACTATCTACTTGTTTATTGATATAGTGCTATATTATTTTTAATACTTTTTCATAGCTAGTTCCTTGATTTTAAACTTATCTTAACACGAAAATCTAGCTATAAACTATTTTAGTAAACGCTAGTAGTTGTCAGTGGGCCGATAGCCGTAAGGGTAAGTGTGATCAGTGTAACGGCACAGGCAAGATCTGTTCGGATCAGTATCGGTTGGAAGTGTCACT
>JAWDHC010000474.1:0-13496 GCA_036172615.1 Curvularia verruculosa
GCACGGAGAGGGTTTAGGCGGGAGGGGAGGGGTCATGTATGGAGAGCAGGAAAAGCAACGGCGAGAAAAAAAGAAATGTGATTGAACTGCAGGAATCCACGGCTGTTTTCGTGCGGCGGCCAGATACTGCCTATCTTGGGTTGTGGGGCCTGTGCGCGATTGGAGCGAGGGGATGGGGGGAAGGGCGAAAGTGTAGGCTACTTTGCTCGTTTTATTGGGGGAGAGAGGGTTCAAAGGCGATGTTTTTTGGTGGGGAAGTTAGGCCTATTAGCATTGTTTTTGTATGATCTAGTGGGTTTTCGAAGAAAAAAAAAAGTAAGATTGATGTGTTGAAAAGAAGTAAATAGGCCAGCACTACCTAAGTGAATCTCGGTAAGAATGAAACAAGAAGAGAAATTAATAGTGCTACTTTTGTGCACTCAGGGTATAAAGTATAGCCAGAAAGAAAAAAAAGAAAAAAAGTACAAAAGAAAGCCAACGATGCTACGTTAAAAAGTCGTGCCGGGCTTGTTCTTCCTCCAAAACATTGCCTTTGCCGCGTTCACGCTCTGAGGCGGTGGGTCAAACTTTGGCACTGCCTCTTCGATATCCATCTGCTCCAGCTTCCTCTGCGAGTTGCGTTGGAGCTCCCGCTTCAGCTTGCGCTCATCCTTCTTTCGCATCCATGTGACCCAGACACAGTAGCTGGCTGCGATTATGCCGAGGCCACCAATGACGCCGCCAACAACAGCGCCAATGAGTCCTTGCCGTTGCCATTGGGTTTGCTTGGGTCGTTCATAGGCGACGGGGGTGGATTTAGGGCAGAAGGTTACAGGCATGACCATGTTGTTCTTCTGGACGGCTTCGGCCAAGTAGAAGTTGTTGGTTTCGTAGTCGGCCATGAGGTAGACTTGGGCGAGGAAAGCAGTTCCTAGGTAAAATGGTGTATCGGTCGATTCGTCGCGGTCTTGGATTGGTGTTATGTTTGATGCGTTTACAAGGACCTCTGGAGGTAGTGTGATGCTGAATCCGTCTTCGAGGACAATCGTAAGCGTGCCGCTGAAGCTGTTCTTAAGTTTCAATGAGTTGTCACCCCATCGATTGTCTTTCTCGGCTCCGAGGTGCTTTATGAAGTTTTGCGTGATCTGGTAAGGTAGGGAGAATGGAAACTGCTCTGTTGTAATCTGGGCCTCAAAGTCCTCGGGGCGAGACTTCATATCTGTGAAGACCGTGTTGTCGAAAAGCGATGTGTTTGAGTTGTCTGTTGAACCACTAATGACAACATCCTTGACGCGGACACTCATGGGGTTGGTGTTGGCGATATTCATAGGGTACTTGTGCGGCTGGCCTGTGAAGCGTCCAGCGTCGTATCCTCCAAAGACGTTGCTGCCGTTGACCACACCTCCAGCCCGCTCAAACCCATGACCAATGTAGAGGGAATATGTCGATCCAGCAATAATATCCTGCGCTACGAGGTCCCGTAATAAAGTCGATGAAGAGCCGACGCCTACCCTTCCTGGAGTTATCGACCCTGTCTGGGCGACTTCAACCGTGGTATTCTGTACAAGTGTTTGTGATGCGCCGTCGTTTTCAAAGTAGTGTGTGTATAGTCGAACGGTTTCTTGGCCAAAAAAGCCTGAGAAGTTATCTTGGTCCTTGTCTAGTGTCTGGAAGTTGTCTGTTTTCTCGAAGCTGAATCCCTTGTTAGTCAACATTGTCATAGAGTAGAAGTAGAGTAACATACGACGTCGAGTCTCGAGAGTTAAAGAAGCCACCAGTGCTTCTTTCGCAGTTTTTGAGTGTCGTGTTTTTGCAGTAGTCGCTTGACGCAAAAGAAGTATGATTCTGTTGTAATGATGGCCAAAGGCTTTGGTTCTGTGCTGGCGTCCCAAGGCCGATGAATGATCCATATTGGAAAACTGGTGAATCGTGAACGGCCCGCCTATGGATGTCGACATATATCGGCTTCTTCGTGCAGTTTGAGGCAACTGTTGACTGAGCCAACAGCACAGTTGCAGAGAGGTAGACAAGGAAGGATGACATAATGGATAGCAAGAGACACTCAAGCCAGCAAGCTGCAAGTCAAGGAGGAACAAAATGCACTGTGCTTATAGCACCAACTATAGCAGAGATGGACAGCAAGAAGTACAGGATGTCTCAGGCTGGGCTTATGGAGGTACCGCAGGCCCTGCTGTGTCTTTGTATGCCTCAAGCAGTCTGTACCTCGCTACACCAAGATGCGTAGGCAGGCAGCTGGCCAGTCAGGTGCGGGGTTAGCTATTCTTACATGCAGACATCTCCACTATTCTCCTCTGATGGCGCATAGCTGCATTTCTCGCGCTGTTGCCGGAGCCGCACGGATCTCAACGGCTCCTATGGGCGCCTGCTGATGCGGTTGTGGAAATGCTACGACTTGGGTAGTAGGCGTGGTGCCAGCGCTTCGGACTGGAAGATGCATAAGGAACAAAGATAACCCCCTCCGAAGCCCGGGGCCCTCATTACAAAGGCACATGTGATTGGATCTTTTGCTCTAGGCTGCTGTCCTAAAGATAGCAGGCGTTTACAAAGACTAGTCGATTGGATACGAGACTCTGGCCAGTAACTCAAGCGCCCGAGTGCACGGGCCCAGGTGCAGATGTGGATCCGGCTACTGATGGCTATTCTTAACCTTGCGCTCCTTTGAGCCCGGAACAGTGAGGCCACAAAGCTTGCGTATGCGCCGGGTAGACGTGTAATTAATGTAAAGGCACTTGGGCGACTGTACGCCGGAAATGAAACTATCCGTCATGTCTTATATCCGCTGGGTGCCACCTTGGCCGTTCTTCCATACTTCACGCACCATTCTTTGCTACGTATTACTTTACTTGCTAGACTCATTGCCCCCAATCGGGATTGTATATATGCTGTATCACCGATTGCGTGCACTTTGCTGACTCCCGTCGCGTCATGTGTTGATAACTACCTTCTATCACGCTTTGGCTGACCACCGACTCTCTTTGATATCGGACTGCTGCGTTGTGGGTGTCACAAGCACTTTCAAAAGCCATGTTCCAGCGCTTAGGCTTGTTGCGTAGGCCTACTTAACCACGTCATGACGTCCTGTTCCACCTTACTCGGCGTTGTCACACATCTGCAGCGACTTGCCATCGTTCTTTACGTATCCGCGAGGTACAATTGCATTAAATGCTCTAGTATGATACAGAGAGATTTCTAGAGAGATAATCTACTAGCGTTGGAGAATATGCGTCGGCGTTGCGCTGACATGTGCTGGACTGAATCTTGGTGTAAGACCAACACCCATCGTGATCCGTATAACGCCTGCCCTTGAACGAGTAGGGTTTCTTAGGCCTCCTTGGGGCTAGAATACCCTTGCGCCATGCGCCATATTTCTGACCCTGAAACTCTTGACCCGGCCATGATACATCAGGAAACCTTTGCCATACTCTGATACATAGCAATAACAGCCCGAAGATGCAGAAGCGCCCAACGCCAAACTTCTTTGCTATTGTGTTGACCAGAGGCATGTGCCAAATGTATTCCGATAAGTTGTTAAACACAACGAAGACCGACAAATCGAATGGACTTTAAGAATAAGCCCCGTATTGCTCACGAATTGATGATCACCCATCGCTTTTCTTTCTCCGTCGGGCCTACCCTTGCAGCCACGACGCTCAAGGTGTTACTGATGGCATCCTTGGGCAATTTGGGAAATGCTTTCTTTAACGACTCGATCATGCCAAGCTTGGTAAGATCTTTGCCTTCAATCTCAGCCTTGAAAGCCTGAAGTTGCTCTGCAGGTACCATCCGTTTGGCCTTCGCCGGCTTAGCTGATGCGCCTGATGGAGTCTTCTGGGGGCCGTTCAGGGTATTCAATAGCCCGCTCATAGTGCGTTGAACGAGTGGCGCTCGGGGCGGATTCATAGCGCCGTTACCAGCGCTGTCCTTGTTTGTAGTAGTGGGCGCAGGCGCTGCAGTTGTAGGATCTGGTGCCCAGTATGCTGTGGAGAACGGATCAATCGACCGCATCTGCGGGTCTAGTAAGAACTCCATCCTGAAATCTTTGAAATCTGTGCAAATGGCATCTGATCCGTCGTTCAGCCGGGATACGCCGTCTGTATCCTCCCAACATAAGCCGGTGCTGACAGGCACCAGGTCGCCACTAATCAGTCCGCGCTTCACCTGCGGATCTTCTTCGTCATCGAGAAAGCCATCCATGTCGTCATCAGCTTCTTCTTCATTGTCATCTTCGCCGTCAGAGTCTAGATCTTCACCTTCCTCGGGTTCGTCCCATTCGGCTTCAGAATCATAGTCATAATCAGTGTCCTGTCGAACCCTCGAAAAAGGATTGCGTGCGAGGCGAGCAGCCTGAGCATCTGTGTATGGCCTGGTGTATGTTCCGCAATAAGGCGGGCGTACGTCTGTGCAGAAATGAATGTACTTGACTGGTATTTCTTTTAGCATCTCCAACGGATGCCTAGGAGCCGCGCTGTTCTTAGCAGTCAGATCGACAGGGTGGTCCGAGGAGCTGTTGACGCAATCTACGACTTCTGTGACTGTAGCTGTCTTGTGCCCCCGGATGCTGCGTTTTGGGCAGCGTGACACCAAGGTCTCTCGTGTAATTGGTTCAGAGGCCACGCCCTTTTGTGCAATAATGTTGTCCAATCGCTTTTGAGCAGCCTCCAATCGCTCGGGCTTGTTCAAGAGAGTATTTGTTGGCGCAAGAATGGTGTGTGCAGGTACGTTAAATGGTAAAAAGTACCGTTCGTAGTCTGACTTTGCGCTCGCAACGATCTTCTTCTGTGGAGAGGGAGGAATCAAATCAGTACTGGTTCCAGATCTATCTGGTAATGATACAGAGGTTGTGGGGTTCTGGGACGAAGCTACCACGACCTGTCCCGGACTCGTTTCTGCTTTTGGTTTTGTGAAGAAAGCGTTGAGCTTCATTTGTGACTGTCATTGAGTTAGCACTACTCAAAAAGATTTAATGCAATTTCAAAGAAACCCTTCTCCTACGCGGTCGAAGAGTCATCTCACAACATGCCAGTGACATGTACATGAACTTACCCGTGCCTTCTTTGCCTTTTCTTCTTCAAGGCGTTGCTGTTCCTCTTCCTTTATACGCTTCTTCTCATCTCGCTCCTCGTTCTTTTTCCGCTTCTCCTCCTCTCTCTGTGCTTTATGCTCTGCCTTGAGTTTCTCTTCAGCCTCTTTTTGCGCCTTCTTCTCCTCTCGTGCTTTGGCCTTGGTTTCTTTTTCAAGGCGCTGTGCCTCTTTCTCTTGTGTAGTCAACTTTCGTCTTTTGGCTGATTGTTGTGTGCTGTTCGAGGTGGCGATTTGGGCGGAAAGAGCATTGCCATCGGTAGGTTTGTTGGTATTGGGTCCAGTTGAACTCAGTGCATTACTCTTGAGAGGTGATGGTGTCTGAACTGAGAGTACTGAGAGGGGTGAGGATGCCTGGGAATCGGTCGTAGGCCGGACAGGTGTGGTGGGAGGTTCGACTTCGTCCTCGAGCGGACGCTTCTGTGGTACCGGTGCAACAGGGGTGGGATCCTCCATGCTGATTTATGAGTGCAGCTATGTGGGATGATATTGCTTTGCAAATTGTAGCCCTTGGTGTTATTTTGGTCGGGAACGGATTAAGCCGGTTGCGTTGTGGTTGAAAGAATGTGATAGCGATTGCGGGCGTCGATGCGGGAGGTGACGCGAATGTGGGAGGCGCGACGCGACACGCGTGGGCAGCGCGGCCAAGACCCTGGGGGTCGATTAGTCGTTTGCCGCACTCTTCGTGCAGAATAGTGCCTAATTTCCTATTCTGGAAAGGTCCATCTTCGTGAAACTATAATTCCAACACCCAACTTTCTTCGAAACTGTCTGCAGAGTTCTGATATTGCTTTTGTCGCACAAGGCAGATTTCGTAATTGTTTGAATGTTGGAGGAGTGGGCATGGGTCTTCACCTTTGTGGGGCGTGGTTGCAGGCGTTGTGCCTTTTGGAGAGAGCCCTGTCGTTCCTTCCATTCAAGCACTCGCACCAAGACTTGAACAGAACTTGAAGACAGCAAAGCATCACTTCTGTTACTCGCTGAATCTTTGACTCCGAATATTGTTCTCAATTTCGGACTCCATTGTGTTCCCTGGAGCTCTCCCTATGGACGACAGCGACTTCAACGACCTCCTTTTCGGAGATCTAGGTACACAGCTGTACCCAAGTGACACCTTACTCGACGATTCTGACGACGACATCCTGTTTCCTGATGATTATGGCCAATTTTATGACTGGGAGTTGGCGGATACCACCAGCCCAACCCTCACTGTTGCTGAAGTGCCATGTGACCTACACCCTCTCACAGAAAGTGCGGCAAATGCTGACAAACAGCCAATCCATCAACTGACTGATGTCTCTAAAAACACACTCCGCGACAGGTCTTTCAACTGGTCCAATTCCAGGCGATTTCAACTAACATTTTCCAAGGCACTGGGTGATTGCTCGTATTGAGGCTATGCTTGAAAGAATTGTGGGCTGCCTTTTGCACGGACACAAACCGCTCACTATAACCCTGAAGTCTCGTGCAACCATCTCTCGCAGAAATCCTCCTGGTGTTAAAGGAGATGGATCCATTCCCAAACCTAAAGAACGCGACATCAGCTTTCCAGGCGTCAATGCTCAAGAAGCTTGGAACTTCAGTGCGTCACCTTCCCAAAGTCGACGTAAATACTGACATTCTCAGCTGTACTGTTGCGTATCCTGGAACTAATTCATAGCGGCCTCAACGACAATACCATGATGACTAAGCGGTACGCTACCTTGTTCCAGTCATGAAGAATCTAATCTAACAAAGATAGGGATATCTACTATCGACATCCGGATTTATTCGTCAAGCAGTCCGTCGTTGACAGATACGTAGATGATATTGCCTGCACACTTGGTATCACAAGGTCCCAACTCAACGTGGTACGCACTGTATTGAGACGGTCACCTAACATGACTAACGTTTATACACCAGACTGCTGCTGCAAAGGGCTTGGTGGCAGGCAACTTGAGATGTAAACGAGCCAATAATGTGGTGAATAATATGAGCCACAAAGAGGTAGAAGGAAGCCTATATACAAAACCATACACATCTAACTTCTCAACAGGGTGTACTCATTCCTCTTGTTCGTGATGGCGACATCTGGGATCTAACAGAGATTCACTGGGTTCTTGTCATTGAAAAAGAGGTAAGATTAGCTTTCCCACATACCACACCATATACTAATGACAAATCAGGCAACATTTCGGTCATTAATTGCATCATCGCAATGGGACATCTTAGGCTTGCATGGTATGGTTATGACTGTGAGTCAGAGTCACCCGTTGCAGATGACTTCTAATGACTAGAAAAGGCCAAGGGATATCCTGACGTAGCCTCAAGGCAGTTTCTGCGTCAGATTGGAGACAAGGCTCCTCATATCCCAGTGTTTGTGTTAGTAGATCTGGACCCCGACGGTATTGCCATTCTATCCACGTACAAATACGGCTCGTACCGCCTTGCACATGAAGAGGCTACACTCATGAATACTTCTGCACTGAGCTTGGCTAACATCTGCTGGTTGGGTGTGAAAAGTCACGATTTGAGCCAAAACACGGCAGCCAGAGATGTGACAGAAATCAATACGATGCCTCAATTGCAAGGCCTCATGAAACTCACGGCACGCGACCGCAAAAAGGCAACACGAATGCTGGAGTGGGATCTGTGTGTAGAAAATGGACCGGAGCAAAGCTGGAGACAGGAATTGCAGAGGATGCTGATGCTGAACATCAAAGCTGAGATGCAAGTAATGGACGAGCTGATGCCGGGTGGGTTAGTGTCATGGCTCAGCAACAAGCTCTGGCATATCACCGAGCGGCTGACAGTCTCCGCACCAATCGCAGCAACTGCTCAGATGATGGCATGCTCTTCTGAGGGCATTGGAAAGGCCTGGACCTCAGTCTTTTAGTGTCGATACACGGATATACGGAGACTATATGTGCATATTATGTCGTTTCCTGCGCAAGACAAGGCAAGACTACCCCACAAGCCGTTTTGCTTTAACCAACCAGAATCTTGAAGCTGCTGAGACGCCAATTAGCTCCCAAAACATTTTGGAATCGTCTGCGAACGTATTATAGGTAGCGTTCAGCGCGGGCTGAGTCTTTTGTTTCTTGTGCGGGGCCATTGCCCAATGGGAAGCGAGCCGCGGCAGGGCAGAACAAATCCTTATCCTTGCCAAGTCTGGTCCACGTCCGCCAACGCATCGTTCTCAATCACTGCAGGCCACGTTCAACAACTCGGACGGCACCGCAAAGCGGGCCTGCAATGCACTGACCTGCGGCTTAGAAGCAAAGTCCACCATGTCTGAATTCCCCGCCTTTTCAAACGACCCACACGTTCCCTTGCAGGCGCCTTCGCCATCGCAAAGCTCCGCTCATCCCCCCAACCGTGAGCAGCATGGCTCAAGTACCGCCGAATCGAGTGAAATCCCACTGTCATTGACGCCTGCAACGACCGCTAGACAGTCAGTGCCTTTGGGTGTCTTCTCGACGCTCCTAGGGAGCAACCCCACGTCTACACTCAGTGCCCAACCCATCTTGTCCAACGAACCTGTCCCAGCCATCATCGTTCACGCGCAGCCCTCGGATGCCCCAGACGGCCCTTCTGACCTTACAGCGAGTGTATCATCAGTGCCCAGTGCAACTACTACATTGACCAACACGCTGCCGCCGACCCAGTCCGCCGCTCTCCGCGCCCTCAATGCTCCCGCCTTCCACTCGTCTCCCTCCAAGAGCAAGTCTGCAAAATCTACATCTAGTCGAACGACCATCACTAGTCAGCCCGTCGTCGTACGCACCTACTCGGGCTCACGGCATACTTCCCGTGCTGGCTCAGGGTTTAACACCCCGCGCTCTTTTGCAATGAACGGAAACACGCACACTTCAGCCCTGTCAGCTGGTCTGGCCGGCAGAAGCGAGCAGCTGCCCTCTGTAGACGATTTTTCCTTCTCTGCAATCCTCCGTGCCGTCGACCCCGAAATCAGAGATGCCATTGACGCTATTGCTGAAATCTGCGCACGAAGCAGGATGAGTCTGGCAGATGAGTACGATTCACATCTTCCCCCACAAGGCGAGATCACCGGGGGAGGGCCGGGTTGGGCTGCAAGTACTGGGGCGTTGGTAGGGCGAGGTCGCCTGAGTAGAATTAGCCAAGGCTGGACTGCAGAGAACGCGCTGATGGCTGTACCCGAAGCCAGTAGCTCCAGCGAAAGATTAGCACAGGAGGGGAAAGCAGAGAGCAGTAAAAAACGCAGCCAGTCAGCATACGGTAGCCTGAAGAGTGTGATTAGTGGTAGCAGTGGGAAGAGAAAGGCCCTTGATGGTGATACCTTTCGCGAGCAAGAGGCTGGCGGCTCAAAGCAAGAGGGATTGCAGAGCCGGGGGCCTCCATGGGCAGTCCACGCCTCAAGTTCGTCTTCCCATCCAGCAATCACTCTAGCTGCACCCACCGCCTCAAACCATCTTTCCCTCGACACGTCGTCCAGTACACAGGACAGTTACGATTTCCTCGCACATAATCAGGTTGGAAATGGTACCCCACAAGGACCTTCTTCGTATCATCGCAGAAACACGACACGTGGCCTCCCTGCTTCACGACTCCGTGCAGGCACCCTAGGCTCTTTGACATCATGGCTGCCATGGCCTCGTCCATCAGATCTCAGCCACGATACCCAACAAGAACTAACAAGAGCCGAGGACCGCCTTCGAGAAATGCTAATGTCGACGCAGAATCTTGGCAAAGGTAAAGCTACCACTGTCGGCGTTGTTTGAAATGGTTAGCTTTTTGGTGAGGTTGGTTTTTGTGTTTGTTTGTTTCATTAACTACACAATTCATTGAAAAAAAACATGATACCCTCAACACTAAAGACAAATGAAACACGTAAGAACACGAGAAGATGAGGGGTATATGTATGTGTGTACAGAGTGGTGTTATTTCATGCTGGCATATCTTTCCATTCCATGTCTGTGCCAAGGGACGACATTACTCATATAGATTGATGAAAAGAAGAAAAACAAAACGATACCTCAGAAAAAAAAGGAAGATTGGATTGGTACATACGAAGAGAGAAAGGAAACCTGAATGCAGCACCTGCCTAGTGGAGAACAATCGAAACAAAGGGGAGGAGCAGGAGACAACGAAATTACGCCCTTTAACGACCCATGTTTAACGACTTCATGATTGAAACGAGTAATTTTTTTTTTCTTTCTTGCAAAGAGGGCTTGTCTGGTAACACACACGCATGCATGCACTCTTTCTCTCTCGGGTTTTATTTGTAGTCACGTTCAGATAGTCTAGCTAGCTAGCTAGCTGGTTTGGTAGTTTGAGAAATATGAGATTCGGTATTTCGGGTGCAGCAGTACTATATATGTGTGTGTATGTGCAACAGACAGTGATATTGTATTGACATTTTCTAGGTAGAAAAAGAAAAGAAAGGAAAGACGACTGTAGGAATACGAAGAGCAAAGTCATTAAGTGAATGAGAAAAAGATGAGTGTAGATAGGGTAGGTATCCATGTACAAGAGAACGCTAGTGGATATTCCAAGACGCTCAGTTATCGAGCACTATTTTGCTGAAAGAGAAGGGGAGGGAAGGGAAAAGCCACATGTTGCTCATCACACATACACGCCCATCAAGGCCACTCGGAAATAATAAAAAGATAAACAATCGTCTTCGAACCATCACTATGTACTCACAAAATAGTAAAAGTATTCCATACATGCATGCCCTGATAAAAACAATCCACCAACCAATCCCCAAAAATATGACCAAAGCACGCAAAAAACAAAACAAAACACCAAAAGTGTGGATGTCCCCCCGCCAATGCAGCCACGTATTTCTCCATGTTGAACAGAAAAGAAACGAGCTCAAGATGTACCATTCTCTTTGACGCCAAAGTAATGCAAACAAATCCCCCTCTCTTAAACTTGCAGGAGCTCCACATATCCCCCACTCCCCCCATTCTAAAGTGGTTCTTTAGTAGTCATTTGTTCATCATCATCATCATCTCCTTGCCCCAATCTTACAGTCGCCCATCCGGCCGCCTCATTGCGGATTATTTCAGTATCAGCACAACACAGTATCCGATTCACGGTCGCACTCCTACCGATCGTAGGCGGCATTATTCGATGATGATGCAGTCGCCGGTTTCCAAATCTTGACTCGCATGTCATCGCCCGCCGAGGCAAAAGTAGAGGGGTCCTTTGGATGCCAAGCTACACTGTTAACACAGCCAGGATGTGCATCGAGGGCTTCAATGAGAAGACCATTTGAGCGCCAGATGTATATTCGTGAGTCTAGAGACATGCCATGTTAGCGAGTCTGGTTTTCTGTACAAACAAAACGTCAAGAAACTTACCTTCACTTCCGCTGACGATGAAATTCTCATCAGCGCCCCCAAAGGCGGACCGGATGATGAATTGCTTCTGCATGTGTCCCTCGAAGCGCTGAATGACATCCCCAGTGTCGATCTCCATGAGCTTGATCTGGTCCGGACTCATGCTGACCAGCATGTGCCGCGAATCCTGGCTGATTACGACACTTGTCAGCTTGACATCGTCGGGTTGAAACTCTGCAATCTTCTCGTAGCTGACAAAATCAAAGACTACTATCGAAGTCTCCGTGATAACAACAAGTCGCTCGCCGTTGGGCGATACGGCAAGGTTATTTGGTCGGAGCTTTCCACCATCGTCACAGAAGTTGTGTTTGAGTTCACCGTTGAGATCCCAGATGCCACAGCCTATTCGGTCGTCTTGCGATCCAATGATGACACACGTGCCAGAAGGGTCCCAAGCTGCTGTTGTACACGGATAGGTGAAATCGCTAATGCATTGTATGCAAGTGCCAGTCTATGTGAATTAGCCAACGCTAGCTGGAAGAATGCAGCAACATCGTACCTTGACATCCCATATCCTCGCAGAGTTCTCTGGTTGAGAACAGCACGTTACAATCTTGGTATCATCAGGACTCCACGCAAGATGCGTGACGCCCGAGTCTCTGTGTTCGTCTAGTTGGTGGAGCACTCTGTACGTGCTTGTTTCATAGATGATGATTGTGCAGTCTTTGCTTGTCGATGCCAGCTTGGTGCCGTCATTCGAGTATTGCAAAAACCAGACCTCATCTTTGTGGTGCCTTAGATCAAGCACGGCCTTTGTGGGAAAGTCTTCTCTCTCGCAATTGTGGTCCAGATAAAGCGATGGTGACGCCGCTGTGTTATGATATAAGCAGTTTGAGATCCAGCTATCTTTAACCTCGTCTAACAATACTGCCAATCTGTGTTCTGGTATCATGACGCTGGGTGAAATAGACCCTGTAAAGTGTGAATAGACCGCCTTGGGATTGACATGAAGTTTCAACTTACTGGAAAGATCGGAAAGGAGATGCATTCGCGACTGGCCACGGGCACCGTCCCACTGGGCTTGTTGCCTGAGGTCTTCGGCAGATTGACACATCATGAGACTATTGGCTGTTAGCATGCGAAACATGGGTCAACAGGGCTAGAACTGACGCTGAGAGAGCATGTAACCTGCCCACATCTTGGTGAAGCGGCGTGAGTTCTTGTCGAAGGACCGCCAGTGCTTTGGAAAGATCTCTCCGTTCAAGCAGCTCCAGGTACTTTTGCTGCTTCAACCAAAACAACATGACCTCCCGATTCGCACCTTCAGCCAGTGTCAGACCTGCGGATTGGCGCGAACCCGACTTTGATCTTGACTTTCCCCATGGCTTCCCATATGAAGCATCCAAACCAACACCGCCGCCATTATCATTTGTATTTGAACCGAACAATAGCTCTTCCGCCTCTTCCCAATCGCCGTTCAAAACGGAGCTCCGAAAGGCAGCAACCGTCGGTCCTTCGAGCTGAAAGCCGCTCTCTTTGCACAATGCGCTCGCCGCCCCATGATAGCCCAGATCCGTCAGGCTTTGTATGAGTATACGCGTTACTTCTTCCCTATCGTGGCCAAAGAAGGACACGGGCACCGAAGCTCCTCCTCGTGCTCCATTCGCTACCGGGCCGCCGTTTGTATAGGAGCCGTTGCTCTCATTCCGGACATGGGAGCTCCCATTCACATGTTTACCCAGCGGCGACCTGGGTGCTGACGACTGAGACGAACCGTTTGTGAAGTTGCGCGAGGGCGAGTGTGATGTCTTTGAGTCGTCGTTGTCAATGCGCATGGTCCTGTCGTGCCTGCGCCTGCGCTTCGAGGTATGGCGGGATAACCTGCCTCGATCGGTATGCGATAGAAGCTCTTGATCACTGTGGTCGCCGCTGTCGGAGAAGCTGCACCTTCGCTTTCCGGCTGTAGTGGGTTGGGATGAAAGGGTCGTGGTAGCGTTGTTGTTGGCGACGGTGGGGGGTCCGGGGAGGGTCGAGTGGGCAGAGATTACTGGGGAAGGAGAAGAAGCGGGGGAAGGCGGAGTGGATGGGTGGTCGGCGGCGATTGGGAGGGAG
>JAWDHC010000475.1:0-13489 GCA_036172615.1 Curvularia verruculosa
CTCTCTCTCTCTCTCTCTCTCTCTCTCTCTCTCTCTCTCTCTCTCTCGGCAAAACAACACGTGTTTGTGTCTGTGTACTTTACACAACACCTCCCGACCCAGAGTGCACGACATAAACTATGGGTTGGAAGAGACCCACGCCAAGTAGCGTGGGGACCAAACCACACTTCACTAGACTACACTAGACTTCACTACACCACACTACAGTATCTTAGGTCCCAAACCACACACACACTTCTCTAGCGCGAACAAATGGCTCGACATGACCTGACCTGACCTGACCTGACCTGACCAGTTGTTCACGCAGCGCCCACCGCCCATCGCCTTGTCAAACAGGTGATTCCTCATGTGATGTTTATTTTAGCCTCCGTCTTTCTACTATGGTAGGAAAAGATGGTGGAGCGAATTATTGGATTTCTATTTCCGTTTCTTGTCTTAGCTTCGGGATGGACAATGAAGTTAGTGAGATAGTTAGCTAGATAGTGTCCAAACGTGTGTTCATGTTCGGTGAGGGTGGGTAGTGTGGGTGTTGGTAGTGGCGGAAAAGTTTTCCACTACCTCCACAACACAGACGCGGATACAGACGCAGACACATACATGGGAGCCAGGAAAGCACACACAGGCTCGAAATTTCAGCTTTGTGAGGTATTATAGAAGTGGAGATGAGGGAGATTAAAACTAGAAAGGAGAAGAAGAAGAAGGAGGAGGAGGAAAGAAGGGGGTTGGTCATTCTAGATACACGTTCTAGCACACCGAGGCAAACCAGAAGACCTCCGTGCGCCCTAACAAAAAAGAGAGAGACGAAGAAGGGAGGGAGCGAAGAAAACAGTAAACGAAAAAAAGCACAGATGCTTTTTCTCCCTTCATCCCTCATCATCTGAAATAATCACCCTCTAGCTTTTTTTTCTTCCTCTGACTCTCTCTTTTGCCAGAAAGCATCCCATCACGCGACCATACTAGTCCAGCCACCGAATCGAAAAAAAAAACGGCTTGCTCCCGTTTTCTGAAATTTTTTTCTCTTCTCTCTTCCTTGTTAACGGGTTTCCCGCAGCTAGCTAGACGGGGCACGGGTATTAGATAAATACAGGGAACAAGGGCGTCGGGCTAGCTGGGGCCGTGATGTATCCACTTTTCGCGGTATATGCGCAAGTGTTACGTACAGAACCTCGTGCGAGGCAGGGCTTTGACACGAGAGTGATAGAACACGTGCAGCCTCGGTCGCAGCCGCGGGTCGGCTCATGTGGGAATACCTAGTTAGTACTTAGAGGAAGGAGGGAGCTAGCTAGCCAGCCAAGGCATGGAGGGTGGGTTTTTGGGGCAAGGAAAAAAATCCGACGGAAAAGTAAATTTTTTTTTTCCTCTTAAAAAAAAATTGGGGAACAAAGCGTTAAGATGCCGGATACATACATACATACATGCATACATGACTACACTACGAGGGTCTGGCCTCGGGACTCGGGACTCGGAAAAAGCTGACAGTACATTGACATATCCGAGTCTAATCAATAACATCTTGTCTGTGCACGTAACAAAGTAAAGTATCTTGACACTTCGGCTATCGGAGGCTATTTTCACGTGACTTTGTGAGATCTGACAGCCTCTGTGTGTATCGGCAAAAAAGGGACAGGGGAGGGCAGCCTTACCCGCGCCAACGGCCGGAAAAGGATAGCGCTAGCAGCTTAGCCGAGAGGGCGTGTGCTTGCGCCTCGGATCGACAGCCATGCCGCTTTGGATCACGTCATGTGTTGATCGGCAGCAAAGCAAAAGCGAAGCGAACGATGGTTCGTGATGGGAACATGTGCGAGTGTTCCGAGGAAACCGAGGCGAGGTTGCGTGTCACCGGGGAGGCCATGGCATCATGACGCTGGTTTTGCGGATGCAATCGGGTGTGCTCTCATGATGCAGTCGGATGGTGGTGGTTGGTGGTGCTGATGCGAATCAAAGGGCATGCGACGACGCCCGGAAGCAAGCGGGAATACCATCAACGCCATGTTGGAGTGAGGGAGGGGGTGGGGTATGAGACGGCGACTCTGAATGAGGGAATTGTTGATTAGAGAAGCACCTGGAGGGCGCGGTGAGACAGATTAGAAAGACACAGTGTCTGGTGATGTGATTGTGCTTATCGTGCATGAATGATTGTTATCGCCGAGCCCGCTCCCTCGTTTTCTCCGCTCTCTGCCCGCACAACCCCACGGCGGCGGCGGCGGGCACCACATGATCTGCACCAAGCGACGTCTGCCACTGCACGCTAACACATGTCTTGTTCGGCCTGCTGCAGACAGACAGACATGAAAGGACCTGGTCAGTAGGCATTGTGCAGCCAGGCAATTGTACCGACGCGCACAAGGTCAACAAGCTCCAAGATTAGCAGTGGCGTTTGATTCATAGCAGAGCGGTGGGCGTCTTGGTCTTGGGGCGCCGCTAACCAAGAGCTGAGATGATTGTCAGACTTCGTATGTGATGATGTGCAACACATTATTGCCTCGTTTAGGCATTCCTGATATTGGCAATAAGGCCATGTCAGGTACCAAATCCATCCCATCAGCCCTCTGGGTAAGCACCGCAGGAGCTGATGAGGCGCAATGCCAGCGCATTCGGCTACAAAGTGGGTGGCCGTGTAACCTCGCTTCATTCCGCCCGCCCTGCCTTGTGCGCTTTGAAAAACAAAACAAAAAAGGCGAGATAGGCGCAAATTGCAGGTGGCCTGGTCTGGATTTCATGCAAGTCACAAATAGTAGTTGGGGTAGTAGTAGGAGTAGGTGGTAGCACTGTGCTGGCCCCCTCCCCCTAGTACACCGCCGAAACAAACGTGTTGAAACCTGCTTTAATTGCACCTTACCAGCGCATACACACATGGCCCTTGTTTCGCATTAGGCGCTGGGGTAGGTGGGTAGGTGGGTAGGTGAGGGTGAGTAGCGTGTGCATCATATTTGGATGGGCTTCCCATGCCACGTCGATGTTTCGAGAGGGGGGCATGTCGCATAATGGAAACAGTCGAAGCGGGTACGTTGAAGTAAATTTGCTGTGGGGAAATGCATGAGATAGAGAGAAAGGGCAAAAAAGGGCGGCGACGGCGACCATCACAACACAGACCCTGTTCTTTTGGTCAATGTCTGACAAATGTGCGGAGAGAGAAAGAGAGAGAAAGAAGGAGGTGGAAACAGTAGTAATTAGACAGCAAGTTTCATGCGCGCAGGTACCGTACGTACTTAGATTTGTCGAGATGAATCCCCAGATGAATGATGCCATGTATCCAGGCTGGCGATCATACTTCGCGTTCCTAGAGTTCCGTTCCTACTGTTGCTTGCCTTGCTCGCTTGCTTGCTACTGGGGTGTGTTTCCCGCGTTTCGCCCGATCGGAGCATCAAGACAACCGATGGGCGCCCCCCGTGCAATTCCGCTCGGAATCGACTTGACTCCGAATCTCCATGCGAAAGCAACGCGACAAGTAATCATCTCCTTGGCTGCTGGGATTTGTCTGATTACTTTACGCCCGTATCATTTTCGAGGCTGGAGTGTAGCAGCGGTCGAAATATCTCGGCTTTGCGTATGCGTATACGTATGTGGATGTGTGGATGTGTGGATGTGTGGAATGTGTCGCATCGCATCCATGAGCCATGCATTCCAGGCAGACGTCCTGTCGTCCTTTTGCATCACATGGCTAGTACGTACGTATGCATGCGCGTATGTGTGTAGAGACAGAGAAGGACAAGCCACGCAACCAAAGGCCACATAACCCCAATTTTTTTCATTTTTCGGTTTCGTTTGCCTCACCGGAAAAAAAATACGCGCCCCTTCCCTCACCAACCCCCCTTTCGCCATACTGTGTATACGAGGCTTGCATCGGCCAAAAACAAGCCCGTATCCTGCTCGGCTCGCCAGCGTCCGCAGCCCGCCCTGCGCGCGCGCCCTACACTTACTACACCACCCGGGCAAACCAGGGTCCCTTTTTTTCTTGGGCTGATCCATGCGCATGGGCCAAAAGTCGGTCAAACACACTTTTTTTCTTGTCCCTCTAGTAAGTAAACTACAAGATAGTTACGGTGAGCAAAATGTGAGGGCTAGGTACTAGGGTGCAGGGTCCCAAGTGGAGCAAAGGGGGCGGGCGTTCCAGCCTACCCGCGCCGGTCGGTTTTTTTTTGCTGTGTGGGTGTGTGTTTGTCTGTCTGCCTGCTAAGGGGAGGGAGGGGCGGCGCGACGCCAAAATTTCTAGTAGTGTTCGTACTTGTCAACTGTGGGACTTTTTGGGGACTATCAAGTGGTGTCATGTCTAGTATGCATGCGTGTAGGGTGCGCGTGTCACCTGAGGCAAGAAGCTGCGCACATCACTTTTTTTTTCTCTCTCCATGTGTGCACGTCAAAGAAAAGTCAAGATGTTGTTCATCAGATAGATTTGGATTGTAGCTAATCGCGGGAGTCTCGACCATTCTTTCTGGGAGAACTCGAACCGCCTTGAGTTACCCAAACAAATGTTTCCATCATGCCCCAGAGTAGAGTAGATTGTTGACAAACATCTCACCGCCCTGCGGTCCCTTTCATGTATATGCCAACCAAAGAAAAAGAAAATATACAACAACAAAGGATATCATGCTCAGGAAATGCCACGCTATGCTGTACAAAAAAGGACTCGCTCGCTAAAAATGCTGGATCAAAAATCAAAAGGTCGCAGGCCTAATAACTTGAGATGAGCGGCGTGGTCGAGTCCATGAACAGCGGTTGGTCGTCCTCCATGTATGCTGATTGTGGCTTGGAATCGTAGAATGTTGTCGTGAGCATGCCCTCCTTGTCGGAAAAGTTGAGCGTCGACTGGGGTGGAGATGTGGGTGGCGACTCGTCGTCCGACTCGTCTTCGAATGTGAGCTCGGGTGGTGATTGGGACTGCGATGGCACGCGCGTGAGGGCCAGCTCCGAGTCGTCCTCCATGTCGTCGTAAAAGTCATCCTCATCCTCCGAGTCTTCGTCGTCAACCTCCATGGTGCTGATCTGAACGGGCGATTGGGCAATGCGGCGAGGCATGGGGATCATGTCAAAGTCTTCCTCGTTGTCCGAGTCCGAGTCGGAGACGTCGTCGTCGTCCTCATCCTCCTCTAGCTCCTCGGCGATGCTGTCGGCCCACTGGATGTGTCGGGGCTCCTCAGCCTTGGAGGCCTTGGCCATGGTCTGGTTGAACCACTGCTCCTGCTGGCGCTCGGCGTCCTGGAGCTCGATCATGAGGCTGTCGAGGAGGTTTGCGTGGCCGACGAGGAGGCGGAGGTCGTGGTCGGCGCGGCAGGCCTCTTTGCCCAGCTTGGAGCGGGCCGAGGCAGCAATGTAGTACGTCTGGGTGAGGGACATTTTTTGCTTCTTTTGGGGCGGCGATGAGACGTAGTGAGAGCGGGTCGTCTCTGCGGTAAAGGGCTCAAACGAGGTTTGAATGCGGAGATGTGATGAAGAAGGCATTGTGAATGTGTGTGTGTATATATGTATGTGAGAGGCTAAAAGATGGTGAGTCAACTTGTTGGTGACTGAATGGTGGCCGGGGTATGACGAACCAGCTATGCAGTAGCCTAATCGGGGGGAAGGTGATGCGAGGTTAGGGTAGGCAGGCGAGGTGCAGTGGTTGGCGTCGTGGTGGTAGTAGTAGTAGTAGTAGTAGCTGCTGGTAGTCGATGTGTGTATGTTTATCACTGTGGAGCTAGAGTGGTGGTAGTAGAAAAAAAAGTGGGAGGGCGTGGGCAGGCGTGTTTCTTATGTTTCTCTGGACGAGGACGATGGAGCAACGGGCGACCGGGGTGGTTGGCGTGTTTCCACCGCTCTTGGCCGAGAAGCATTGCTCAGCGGTGAGCTAGCATACAGTATGATTCACACTGGGCGACCGGGGTCTTAGCGCGGCTTACGCTAACCGTCGGACGTAAACTCTTTCGCCCGCTGTGCCATGGCGGAGCCCGAGCAGTGCGCACCTGTAATCGCCGTGTTCCCGCCCTGCTTTTGCTTTGCTCCGTCGGCCTTTACTAACACGATGCATTGCATCATGGACGTCCATTACTCACCACGCACCCCGGCGTCTTCGTCGTCGTCGTTGTCGTTGTCGTCGACATTGCCAGGCTTGTTTTCTTTTTCGCTGCGTGCTTGCTGCCTTGCTTTTCGCTCTCTCGCTCTCTAACCCCCTGGCGGTGCGCTGTCCGCCTAGAGACGTCTTGGCTGGCCTGGCTGTGGTTCCAGGATGCGCTGTCGTAAGGCTAAGCCACGGGCCCGCCCACAGCCATAGCGGTCTGCCCTTCATCTGTGGCTCCCACACCTCATGGCTGTCTCGCTTATGGGGCCTCTGGCGCCCCTTGATTCCATTTGCTGCTTCCAGCTTGGGCGTCGCGGACTTAGCAGGCTTACCCTCAGTCCTTGTCTCCGGCGACGATACATACGCACGCCTACTCAGGCAGCAACATTTGCAATGACTGCCTTGGCCCGCCTACACGGCACCGTTGCTACGGAAAAGCCTGCCTCGGCCGACGCGCCTGACGCTGAGTGCCAGCCTTGGGTACGCCAACTCCTGCCACCCAACTCAACTCGGCCAACCGGCTATCCGCTCTTCTTTCGTCCGCTCTTGCGACACGCCGCCATGCCCGTCACATGGCCGGCCTGCTCATGACCTCCGCATACGCATACGCTCGCTCGCTCACTCAGTCACCATGTGCACCCCCGCGCTCGACAACCATGGCGTCACGACATGATCCGACCCAGACCCGCCTTCCAGGCCTGTCCATCTTCGCAACATCAGGATACGCTGCGACAGACATGCGTAGTAGATTACAAACGCTGGTCCCCACCTCAGCTTGCAGGGCCTGCGGGATTGGTGGACACTGTCGGCTTTGTCATGTGTGCTGAAAAATGCCATCTGACAAAGCCGCTAATGACCAAATCTTTGCGCGAACCACTAGAAAATCACTACAGCAATTTCTGCCCACTCTAGGGCTCCGTGACGATACATTGCGTGCTTGATTCGGGCCCCGGTGTCGCGACTCGCAATGGCAGCGACCGTTGGGCGTGCTGTAACAACGGCCTCTGCATCTGCCATGCTGGGCTGCGAAACCATTGCACACTACATAGTACATGGGCTGGGTCAGAGCCAGCGTCAGATCCAGGTACCGCCCAGGCACGTCGTGGTCGGTGCGTCGTCAAACACCTTGTCCCCGCTCCGCCCTGTCCGCTGTCCGCGCGCGCTCCAGTACGAGGACGAACGATCCTAAACGAGCATGGCCCCTCTCGCTGCCCGTCGCTACCCACACCGTATCCGACGGGTGCCCTTCACACCGCTGCACTGGTGCGAGCCTACGTACCCACGAGACTGCCACCACCCGCGCCCAGTCCATAGCGGTTCGCCTATGTGCACTCGCTGCGGCACCGTAGCAACGCAATCCTGCAATGCCACTTCGCATTCATCATGAGTCGACGACCGCTTACCCGATCCGGTATTCATACCTACCATAGTACCACACCGGCAAAGACTAAGCCACCACGCATTTACGACGTGCACAAACACCGCGTCAACCAATATATTCCCACTACTCCTTCTATACCTACACATATATACATACATAGGCACACCTAAGCGAAACCGAGCGTATTCGTGTCCGCTGTGCTCAGCCTCCCCCGCCTAGACAGCCAACACACCGGTGAGCGTGTTCCCACTCAAAATTACTTGTTTGGGTAAAAGCACAGGTGGCGGCCAAAACCAGCCCGTGGCTGGGAAACCCGCAAGCCACGCTTCCTTGCTTCCGCTTCGGGTATCCTTCTCGAAGCCGCACGGCTTCCATCACAGACACTGACTAGCTCGTCCTCCCTGTCACTGCGTCACTCTGCATGCTTCTATACATGCTTCCTCTGCATCCTCTGCTCCCATTCTCATGCATCTTGCTGACATTCCCATCCTTTGCGGCTTTTTTACCATATCTCCGCCGACCCTTGCTGCTTTCTGATCGCCTAGCCGAGCTCCTCCATGCATCACTAAGCACAACATCCCGTGCCATTGGCCCATGTCGTTTGAGATTGAAATCTCTGCTCGACGCTAGAAGCTTTCTTCACAAACAGAGCGAGAAAAAAAATTAACGAGGAACCCATATAGAGCGAAGCTTGTCAAAGCTTAGGATACAGGCACTGGCAGCGGCATGTCGTCATACTGCGCAAGTGCTTTCAAAGACAATGCCAATGCTTTATCAGATGGACGAATGTCAATATTGGGAACCAAATCCCCATGGTACTGGTCCCTAGCCTACGCACGGTCGGTGCCATTGCGTCTGCCATTGACGTAGATGATGTGATTGAGGGTCCAGACTCAAGAAGATGATCGTCAACTGCAACAATCGAACCAGTCTTCCGTATTCGGCGTCCCCGTTGAGCATGGAATGGAACCGACCAAAAAACAACAACAACCCACTTCTGCATCGCTTGCTCAGGGCCAGGTGACTTGTCTTTGATCATCTGATGTAGGCAGAGAGAAGAGAATGGTAACGAGGGAGAAAAGAAAATATCAAGATGTACGAGTTGACGAGAATTGACTCGAGGTATTGGATCAACAAGGTGGGGAATGATTTGGCTTCCCGTTGTCCCAGGGAGGTTGCTTTAGTGTCTAGTGGGGGGCACGCCGGTTACTGAGGCTCAGACTAATCTTCTTCACAGAACCGCTGATCACAACAGTCACTGTATATTACGAATGGCCCGGAACCTGTGTTTAGCCATTTTTCTCTCATCGCGTCACGCAACCCCTCACAAACATCGGAAAGTCTCTGGCCGCTCCATCGTTCACGTGTGCGCTACCGACTATGCTTGGCATATCATGAGTAAAGCGACGACCTAGGCGAGGTTGATACCTTGAGAACGCTTTGAATGGTTTAAACACCCATCAAAGAGTCTGTAGTCGCTCTATTGTTTATATGTGCGCTACCAACCATGCTTAGCATATTATAAGAAAAGCGACGATCTAGGCGAGGTTGATACCATAAGAACGCTTTGAATGGTTTAACACCCTTCGCTTCTGCTAGACTACGAGAAATGACAGGGATACCACAAACTACACTATCCGGACATACAAGAGCACGCAAGCATTGAGTATCCGAGGTTGGCGAACGCTGAACGTGGCAGACCAGGAACTGCCTGACATAAAAAACTTCCATGGTCCGATTCGATTTTCCCAGGACAATGCTTGTTACGCCTTGAAGAGTTGTCAATGACTAGTTTGTTGTCTATTGCCCGTTGGGTTGCAATATTGCACCCTGTGGAACGTGCTGACGGGAGCGTGAGAAGCCCACAGCCAAAGCCCCTGAAGGAGTTCAACCTAGTAATGGAGCCCACAAGGTACATGCTGTGAGCGAGACCACCAAAATCCTGAAAAGCGCCCAATCGGGCTTTAAACGAGGCTGTCCGTGTCCAACGAGCAGCCATATTACTACCCAATGCTGATCGGGTTGCAATGGCGATTAGGTTTGAGTGAGGCTGGTAAATGGACTAACGACATATTCTGTCACTCAACGCTTAGATATGGGTTGGTGTAGATTGGCAAACCAAGAGGCGGAATGACGTAGCCAACCCCAAACCAACATGGGCAATGGAGAATGTAAACAACTCAAAGTACCCCACCAGGCTGAAGAATGATCGCGACTCAGCACAGGCCCTAGCCTCACCAAAGAGCACCAAAATCACCAAGATGTTTCAAACTTGCTTACTTTGTAAGGCTTGGAATCTACTACAACATGGTATTCTATATTCAAAAAGATCGCAATCTCTTCAAACCCTCTTAAACTCTCTTAAAGAGCGAGGGAATCAAATATTAGGTGAAGTAAAGGTGATATTATCGCTGTGGAGTGAGACATTTGAGTCGCGATTGTTCATTCGGCTTGGTCCCCACGTGGCGCGGGCGTCACGCGTTGCTACGGATGGTTAGCGCGGAAACCCTGATCACAACAAACATTGCAAATGCAACCGTCAACAACAGCCCTATCGCTTTCCCTATACTGTAATACTGGTCTATCGAGCCGTCAAGAAAAACATCAATCCCAAAACTATCACCATACCCTAAAAAAACAATGGCCGACCCGGGCATGTTCTCGGTACGCCGCCAGGTAAGTTTGTGTGTTGTGCCCGCCGCCCCCTCTTGTCGCATCTTCTTTCTTTCCCCCCTTCGACGCCTTTAACACGACGCGCAGACTTTGGGCCCCGTCAACAACAACGTATCCGCCATTCCCATGCCAGCTTCCGCCATGAAGCGCAACAGTTCCGTCCATAATATGCAAATAAATCAGTTCCCTCCGAACCATGCGCGGTCACAGAGCGGAAGTAGAATGTCCCTTGCGCCCGGTCGCCCTAGCCAGCAGCTCTTCCCACGCTCCTCATCCGGTACAAATCTCGCCGACGGCTTTCAGTCAATACGACGCTCGAGCAGTGCTGCGCGCAAGAGCTTTGCGCCAGGCGCTTCCGTCCTCCAAACACCAGTACACTCATCCGGCCCTGCCTTTGACAATAGCACACAGCGGAGAAGCAGTGTTCTCCCAACACGGCCATCGCATGTCCCCGGACAATCAGGCGTCAAGCAATCCTTCTTCCAGACGGCGCCTTTGCCCTCGGTACCGCCCGCGGACCCACGACGACTCAAGGATCCGAGCACGCGCTCGCACATGGCGCAGGAGCTGATGGAGTTTTTGACGCAAAACAACTTTGAGATGGAATCCAAGCACGTTCTCTCCAACAAGGCCATGACTTCGCCTACCCAAAAGGACTTCAACTGCATGTTTCAATGGCTATACAACCAGATTGATCCTGGCTACCGCTTTCAAAAATCAATTGACCAAGAAGTGCCCTTGCTGCTAAAGCAGATGCGCTACCCGTTTGAAAAGTCCATTATGAAGTCGCAAATTGCAGCCGTCGGTGGCAATAACTGGTACACTTTCCTGGGCCTACTTCACTGGATGATGCAACTCGTACGTCTCATGCACTCGTTTGAGGCGGGCACCTACGACGACGCGGGCTTGGAGGCGGGCTTCGACAATACTATCCACCGTATTACTTTCGACTTCCTCGCAGATTCTTACAACACCTACTTACACATAGAGGAACGCGATGATGACGACGCACTAATGAAACACTTGGAACCCCATATCCAAACAATGGCCGCAAAGTTTGATGAAGCAGGCGCTGAACATGTGGAGCAAGTGAAGCTTCTAGAGGCCGAGCACAAGTACCTACAAGATCAAATCGAAGAGCTAGGAAAGTCCGGCCCAAGGATACAGAAGCTCGAGGAGCAAATACGCATCCTGGAAGAGGACCGCGTCAAGTTTGAAAACTACAACAACTCCATGGACGCAAAGGTTAAGAAGTACACGGACCGCTGCGCCTTTTTGGAAAAGTCGATTGAGGAGATTGAGGCTGAACTCGAGGCTTCGGAGAAGGAACAACAGGAGCTTCAGGCTATTATTGACGGCCGAGGCATGACCATTGCAGACATTGACCGCATGGCAAACGAACGAGACCGTCTTGACTCTTCTCTGCAGGCGACGTCGGCTCGCCTGGAAGAGTCTAAGAAGCGCGTGGCGGAGAAAGAGCTTGCCGCGTCGCGAAAGCTCGACGAGCTCGAACAGACGATTGAGCGTTACAACAACCTTGGCTATCAAATTGGCGTCATTCCCTCCACTGCCGTCAACGCAAAGGGCCAAGAATACGAGCTTGTTCTTAGCATAACCGACACACCAAACTTCTCCGGCTCGCAACTGGGCAGTTCGTCCCAGGACGCCTCGGATCGTCTCCTACACGACTCAGGAACAGGATACTCGCCTGGCCACCTCTTGAATCTTGACCTCCGTGGTACTGTAAAAGCAAACATTCTCTCTCTCCGCAAGGAAATTGCCGAGCGCCGCAACCAAGCGCTAGAAGCCGACATGAACAACCATGACCTGCTCGACAAAATCAAAGAAGCCATGGACGACAAGCAAGCCGAGGTCGAGGCACTAGGCCACCGTGTCGCCCAAGCAGAAGAGGAACTTGAGAAGCTTCGCGAAATCACAAATACGCAAAAGAGTCAGTCAGACGCGCAGATTGAACGCATGGAAAAGGAACTCGGCCGCATGCGCAGTGGCCTGGGTGACTCTGTCCAGTTGATGGTTCAGCGCGAAATGGCTGTTAACATTGAGTACGTGCTTTTCGTCGTTTTTTTTTATAAATACTAATTCTGGTACGATAGATACGAACAGCTCCAACTCCGTGCCAACGCACTCCGCGAAGAACTGCACACGGAAATTGAACGCATGCTGGATGACATTGTCCGCTTCAAACTGCACATTCAAAAGTCGCTCGAGGAGTACGAGCAGTTTATCGCTGATGAAGTCGAGCGCTCGTGTGAAGAGCAGGATTTGATGGCGAAAGAAGAAGAAGAAGAAGAGGAGGGGCGAGAGGGATTCGAGGGCGAGAGTGAGATGGACATGGCGGAGGAGTAGTCTGCGCTGGCGTCTCTCTCTCTCTCTCTCTCGGTCTGTCCTATTCTGGCTTTTTCCTTCTGCTTGCTTCACTCTTTGATATCCCCCACCCTTCCTGTTGTTTCTTTCTTTGGGAGTTCCACACGAACCTTCCACCCGTTCGACGTTGGGCGAAATCGGTTCGGTTCGATTCGGTGGAGTTTTTGTGTCTATGTTCTTTTCTCACGACATCATGATGGCGTTTTTTTTCGGTTGGATGTCGTTTCTGCAGCGCCCCTTTTTGGACCACGATGAGAAGAATTTCATGTACTTTCCCGACTTGACACACATATGCTTCTGAGATACCACCGCCTTCTTGTCCTTGTTCTTGTTCTTCTTCTATTCATCAATTTTACTTATGCTTCGTTTCCAAAAAAAAAGACTATGATGTGACGTGATGCTTCATGGCCTTGTGAAAGATATGTAAAAGAAGTCTGATAACTACACATCATATACCGAAACTCCCTTCTATCTCGCTCGTGCAAATTATATATTCGGAACGATAAAATCTTCACATCTCAAAAAAAGAACCCCCCCCCCCCCCACACACACAGACAGCCCTGGGTGGAGGGGAGTGGAGGACATCCGGGGTAAGTAGTACCAGTCAGTCCCTTGGACCTTTCTTCCTCCGCGTCAAGTAGCATATTATCCTAACATATGATAACGCCCTGACACCCCTTTCATACACACATATATAAAATTAACCCGCTAGTTAACCAATCCACTTTTCTACAAGAAAAAAACCACCCCCATAGCAACGATGACTAAGGCGGAACCAAGCCCCTCCCACTCGTCAGCATAATATTACTCAAGAGTTCTACCTGACTCCTCAGTCCCGCCATCTCGACTGATTTTTCCTTTACTTCTTTGGTGCGGTCGGCGAGGAGGCGGCGGAGCTCTGCGTTTTCGCGTCGGAGTTGGTCGAGCTCGAGAGAGGGACTTGGGGGGAGGTACTATTTCTTTGTATCGTTTTCTCTTTTTTCGTGTTTGTAAGCGCGAAAATGTTTCAGTGGTAT
>JAWDHC010000476.1:0-13371 GCA_036172615.1 Curvularia verruculosa
GTGTGTGTGTGTCTCTCTCTCTCTCTCTCTCTCTCTCTCTCTCTCTCTCTCTCTCTCTCTCTCTGTCTCTCTCTCTCTCTCTGTCTGTGAGATGAAAGAAGTTTAACCCAGATTTGTCTACAATCCAATCTAAATCTAGACCTCCAGGGTAGATTGGACTGGCTTGTCGAAAAAATTCTCTATCTTGATACGGCATTTCTAGCAGAGAGCCACATTGCTTCAACCTTGTCTGCCTCTCTGTTTGTCTTTCTGTCTGTCTTTCTGTCTGTCTACCTGTCTACCTATCTATCTATCTATCTATCTATCTATCTATCTATCTATCTATCTATCTATCTGTTCTCTCCACACTGCTCTGCGTAAACACTAACTTGGACGAAAGAAAGAGAACAAAAATGACAAAACACAACCCAGCAAACATACAAAACGTGTGTTCCCGTCTTCATTTCTTTTTTCTGAGGGAAGGGGGCGGAGACAAAGGGGGTGTAACGTAACACTGGCCTTGCCTAGTCTTGCCTTATCTTGCCTTGCCTTGCCTGCGATGCATGCAGTCTGCCTACGTACATGCATACATACATGCGTACTACCACCCACTGAGACATGCAGGCAAACCCAAAAAAAAAGGGTAAACAAATTACACCTAGCTCCGGATGTATGTCTGAAAACGAGAGAAGGGGTGGCGGTAAAGGGATGCCGGCACTGGCGTCCCTTGGATTTCTTGGATTTCCTTGTCCCGTCTTATCCTGCACTGCCCAAAGAAGCGCCTTGTCGTGGGGGCGAGAGAGAAACTCTAATAATAATAATAATAAAAAACATACGCTATGAAGGGATAAACCCACCTGATGGAAAGTTTCAAGCCAGAATCATTTCCGAGAGACTTGTAAAAAGTGGGGAAGAAAGGGAAGGCGCGAAGGAGGGGAGGGAGAAGAAAAAGAAGTTTATTTCCTAGTTTGAAAATATTGTCATGTGCGTTGTTATTGTCGTAGTTAGTGTTCGTTTCTAAAACGACATGAAGATCCTCGTAAGCAAAGCTGAACACTGCAGCTTCCTGATTGCGTTACTTACCACCCACTTGTGCATATGTAGTTTGTACGCGACGAAGGCTTTCCTGTGTACATCATGCCTATCTGGGCTACGTGAGAGAGAGTATGTGAAGATGAACGAGGGCAGGGGTGGTTGGAAAAGTGTAAAGGCAAGGCCTAGACTAGGCCAGAGTAATCATTACTACTACAGGAAATCAAGCCCCAGCCAATGCGTAATCTTCTTTCTTTGCCTGGACCCGTTGGAGGAGGGGTTGCCTGGGTCTAGGGCTGCGGACAGTAAGTTGCCATGGATATAAGGCCAAGCAGGATACGGGCTGGTCGGCTTTTCCCCGCAAATTCGCGTTTGCAGAGCCCCTTCCCCTCCAGCTCATCCCAGCCCCCTGTGCATAGTGTGGTTTATTTTGGGGGGGTGGGTTCAGGGGGGTGTGGGTTCGTCAGAGTGTGTGTCTTACGACATGACAGGCTCATTTTGTAGCCGGGCCGCCCAACCAGCCGCCGACCATAGCGTTCTGTGTGCGAGGACAAAAGTAAGAAGTGTGCGTAAAATGCGTATAAGTGGGTGCGGGGGGAGGAGGGGTGCGCGTCTGTTGTGTTTTGCAAGGGGGGACCATGCCAGAATTACCATGTACAATACATAGTAAAATGGATTGGGGTAGACGAGAGAGGGGAATGCGGTAGCGAATGTCTAGACATGGAATAAGCTGGCGAATGATGAGAGTATTGCTATGTAATCCAAATCCAGACTGGGAAGTGGACAAAGGAGAGAGACATTTTTGGGGAGGGGTTATGTTCTTTTCTTTTTCTTTCGCTTTCCTTAAAAAAAAACAGGGAGCCATGTAAGCAACCCGATACTACCGTGACAGTCGCAAACCCGCGGAAGTCTCCGCGAAGCGAAACATTGCGAGCATTGATGGATTCTAAGAGCTGAAGTCGTATGTGTGTATGTGTATCCATGGGGAAAGATTTTAGTTTTCCCGTAGCGTTCACATGTAACCAGTAGTGCGAGGTAGTGAAGAAAACAGTGGCATCTGCAAAACCTTATCGTAGAGGCGCAAATGTCGTCGTGCCGAAAGCAGGGTACCAGACGATAGCGGAAATTCCTCTGCGTGCCGCATGGTATCAGGACCAAAAATGTCGCACCGGAGGTTACCTCCTTGGTTGATGCTAGTGTTCTTCTCTCTCTCTTAGGAGCAAATTACCATTTGTAGGCGTAAGCCTGATCTGTGCCAAGGTGGTGTTGAGGGCTTGAAGTGGCTGGGCACGCTGGGGTCGTTCTCTCTCTCTGTCTGTCTGACCCTCAGCCGTGCAGATCCGCATGCAGCCGGATGGACAGGGAAAAAAAGCATGGGACCGTCGTCGACGAAAAACAAAAAGCTAACAATGACAATAAAGACAAAAAGCAAGGTGACGGTCTGACCGGGGTAGTGGAGTGCCTCAACATGCGCCTAAGATGATGTATGGGGTCCATAGCGGTTGAAAACAATAGCAAAAAAAAAAAGAGGACCACAAAAGGTGAACAATTTGCCGAGATGAGCGAAGTCGTGCGAAACGTAGTGGGGAATATCAAGGCCAGTTTTCTTGGAGAGGAGGGGAGAGAGGGGTGGGGATGTCGGCAGTGGCTTTTGTCCGAACGAATCCAGGCATGGTATACATATGACGGTGTCCAGGTTGCGACTCCTCCCACAAGGGCAGGCGTAGGCTCCGAGGAGGTGGGCAGCAGATAGGTCCCTGGGGAGGCAAGGTCATAGTTGGTTGGGAACAAGGCTTTGTTACCCGATCGGTGTGCGAACCAATGGTAAGCGACGGAATCGAGCCCCAGGCTGTTCAGGTCTCTGTGCAGATCTTCAGGGCTTCAGACGAAATGTTGAAGGGGCCCATCTGCAGGGTCTGCATCTGCCTAGGAGGGGGGAACAAGCCTGCAACCAACTAGCGCGGATTTTGTTACCCTCATCTCGCGACGTAAGATTTACGTGGATACGATGGGAACGCAAGCTATTGGTAACGGATAGTTGAGAGTCAGCCGTTGGCTTGGACCGGTGGATGAGGGGAACTTCGGTCCAGGTGCGCCACATCGACTCACAACGAGAAGCGTGCGAAATAAGCTTTCTGAGGCGTCCCAGTAGCGCACAAGAGGGAGTGGGCTGTGAGGACAGAAAAAGGAAAAACGCTAGACAAGGCTGCGAACCATGGCAAGCCAACGGCAAATGGTCCAGAGGCAACGGAATGACAGCGGATCACCAAGCTGTAGTTCGCTACCGTTGGCTGGCGTCACCATTGCACGCGCATCCTATGGCGAGGGGTGGTGGGGTGGGCCGGAGTGAGGAATGGACTCGATATGATTGACGAGGCACTTCCATGGTTGCAGACATATTGTTGGGAATACCAGGCCATATTGCGTTAACCAGCACTGGCAGACGTGGTAGAGTGGTGACGCTTGGCAACAGGGACGGCAAGTGGGCTCTTGTGGGTTACCAGCATAGTTTTCATCGTCGTGTGCTATCAGAAAGGTGCTCAGTCGCCCAGTCGGGCCATGTATGATGCACATTTGTAGAAACCAAAGAAAAAAAGGAAAAAGGAATCAAGGGTAGGTGCACCTTGTGAAAGGGCGGGTATCCATATTACCAGTTTCCAAACCCACGTTCCCTATGAATGAAAAGCCCCATGTCCTTTCTTTGGGGCAATCATGACGGTAGCGACTAAAGCATAATGAACAAGGAAGCCTGTGTGTGCAAGATCGACGTGACAGTCGTAAATGTATATACAAAGGAAATCAGAATAGAGAATCAGGGCCGAGACCATGGTAGAGGACAGGAAAAAAAAAACAGAAGAGAAATAACTAAGTCATTGCATGCGCGCAAGGCGCAGTTGAGCCCCCCTTCGCATCCCCCCAAAACGCCGAGATCCGTTTGTAGCCACGACGGCATGCGTCTATTTCTCAATACGGACACTTTTTAAAACTCCATTAGATGCTGATCGTAGCCGTAAGCGCCTTTTTTTGTGCTCCAGAGGTCGTGTTGAGCCTCGTGCCGCAGATCAGGAAGGTGATGATAAAACATATGCCAAACGTAGCACACCGAGAGTGAAAGCAGGAAAAAAAAGAAAAAAAGAGGATGAGATTGGGCAGCCCACTTTGTTTTTGTTTCAGGACTCGAACTTGCGCTTCTCACCGCTAGCAGCAATGGCAAGGGCATCGAGGCCGCCATAGGAGCTGGGGTTGTAGCTGTAGGGAGCGGGATCCGGGTAGGGAGAGCGATGTTGTGAGAAGTCAAGAAACGAGTCTGTTGACTGGGCCGAGGCTGGGGCCAAGTAGGAAGGGGCGGCGGGGCTGATGGGCAGAGCCGGGTCGACCATGGAAAGCGACGACAAGGAAGGAATTGTTGACTGCAGAGGCGCAGGCTTTGGGCGCTTGGCCTGGTGCTTTACCTTTTTGACGTCGCGGTCGCCTCCTTTGGCGGCATTGCGTCCGGTCTGGTGGGTGCGGCGGTGCTGCTCCATGTTGTCCTTGCGGGTGAAGGCTTTGTTGCACTCTGGGCAGAAGGCGTCCTTCTTGCCGGTGTGCTTCTTGGCGTGGCGGGCGGCGTGGCCAGAGGTGGTGAAGTAGTCGTTGCAGCCGAATTGCTTGGCCATGGGGCACGGATAGCTGTTCTTCTTGGGGCGTGAGTTGGCGGCGGCGGCGGCGGGCTCCGGATGCTGCTGTTGCTGTTGCTGGTGGTCGGCCAGATGGTCGGGCCTGTTGAAGTAGGCGGGCTGATTGGGGTAGGCGAGGGCCGAAGGTGGTTGCTGATGCATCGAGTAGGCCAGGTCCTTTTGCGAAGGGAAGAAGCCGTTTTGCGAAAAGACGGGCGAGTCCATGCCCTGCTCAAAGGCAAAGTCTGGGGTAATGGGCGAGGGGGTCTGCATGTTGGAGTCTGAAGAGTCGCTGCGAACGAGGCGGGGGGTTGGTGGCGAGGCAGCAGGCGATGAGTAACTTGAGGTCCGGGATTGAAGGGAAGGAGTGATGGAGGGAAGGCGGACAAGCTGAGGTGGAGGCGCCGGGCCGTCGTTTAGCAAAGACACTCTGCGACCTGTCGAATTCTTGCCGGACAAGGCGTCCATTTTGAGCAGACACGTGCCGGTGTGGGGGGTTGAGGCAGAAGAGCGACAGAGTTTGGCAACAGGCGAGTCTAGAAGAGACGGCAGCACGCAATTCAGCACGTGAAAGCGAGGCAAGGGCTGTGGTGAAAGGGTGATGAGGTGAGGCAAGGTAAGAGAACACGGCGCAAGAGCGGTACAGGGCGGGTGAGGGGAGCCTTTTTACGTTGACGACGGATTACGTCGAGACGAGGGTGCGCTGAGCAAGCGCGTGGCTGGAGACGGCGTGGTGGTGGTGGATGTGACGGTAATGGCGGGATAGCTTTGTTTGGTATGGTTTGGTTTGGTTTGGTTTGGCTGGCTGATGGCAGTGGTAGAAGCAGCAGCGGCAGCGGCAGTGGTTGACAGCAGCAGCAGCAGCAGCAGTAGTAGTAGCAGCAGCAGTGGTAGTGTGGTACTGGTAGTGGTGGGGAAGAGGTGTGTGTATGAGAGAGAGTGTGCGTGATGGTGTAGGAGTAAGAGAGGGAGAAAGAAGCTGGAAGAGGGATTGCAGCAGCACCACACCAAGTTATAATGGGCAGGCACAAGCAGGGCAACTGCACCACAGGGTTCGGTGACCCGGGATCAGGGCGCTTTCAGGGACTGAGAATTGCATGCGTGGAGATGGGAAAGTGCAGTGCGCCCTAGGACGCTAGTGCGCTAGCGCGGTAAAGGAGCAGGGGCCCCGGCGATCAGCTTTGTCGCGAGGCGACGCGCGAGACCAGGCAGGCTGGCAGCATGACCCGGCCGTGCCATCAGCTCATGTTACGCCTGCCATGGCGCTACACACTACTACTGTACTTTGCCCGCCCGGCGATCGAGCGCAGAGCTGCTGCCCTGCCCTGCCCTGCCCTGCCCTGTTGAGCCGGACACTGGCGGGCGATCAAGAAGCAAAAGCAACACCACACCACACCACACCACACCAGCAAGGCCAGGGCCAATGCTGCACGACGGACGGCCGCCGTGCCAGGAGCAGCCCAAGTGAGATCGCGATCGCGACGTTGGTTTCAACCACGATGAGCGGCTTTTCGGGCACCAACTGTACCAGCCTTGCCTTGGCCCATCGGTGCCAGCTCACCACCCCCGAGTCGTCGTAGTCGTCGTCGTCGGATGCGCGCGCGCACCCCCCGCACCGCCCGGCATCTTGCTGGTCGGGGCAACCGGCAGCGCTGCAGGAAACACAATGGCCTTGGATACGATGAATTGCATGTCGGTCGTGGTGACGGTACATGTTGCGCGCTGGCCGGGTTTTTGTTGCAGTGGGTGGGTGTGCAGGTCAAAGACACGGTGCACCCGCGCGCCCCGCCCCAACAATAACACAATACACACCCACGCAGTCTCAGTCTCTCGCTCACCCACGCTCTGGCGTATCCATTTCATTCTTTGCCTCTTCTCCGTCCCAATGTTGCTGTATGCATGTCGCAATCGTCGCCTCCGCGGCTGCCCTCCGCGGTCTGGCGACGGCGGCACGCGCCCACGCAAGAGCAAGCAGCAGACGGCATTGTGCAATGTCGGCAGGGGCTGCCAGGGTCCTCTCGATGCGTCTCGCTCGCTATGTTTGTTGCTATAGTGTGTATTAGAAGCGTGTGGACAGCTCCACTCGGTACTCGAGCAGCGAGGCGCCGGCATAACGTCGACGACTGATGTAATCCAGAAATCAGGGTCTTCTCCGCTCGCACATGGCTGCGCGCCGTTCGGCTACGGCTGCAAACAGACTAGGCCGAGGCCAGACGTTGCGCGGTGATCGGGCAATCTGGTGGGGATCGGGAGCTGGTGCGGCTCGGGGTGACGTAGCCTGGCAGCTCCAGCCACAGCCCCTGGCAACTCGCTAGCGTCGGCGGGCTGGGCCCAGACCGGGCCCTCCACGCGGTCGCCAAACGGTAGCCGTGCGCTGCTTGATGCCCGTCCCCTCATCGGCCTTTTGGCCAGCCATCGAGCTGATGGGCACGCCCTAGTTGCTTTTTTGCCCTCGTCTCTCCCTCGCCGCCCTCGCCCTTGCGGTCCTTTTCCTCGTCTGCGATCGCGATCGCGCTGCCCTCCCGGTTTTCCTGCTCGCAACTCGCCCATGCAGGGCCCAATCTGTCCCCTTTTGCGCCGCCGCCTGACCCGGACACTCGCAATCTGTTACGGCCGATGATGTCATGCCACCCGCTAGCCTGCTAGCCCGCCAGGTCCCTGCGGATCTAGCTTCGTCTGCGGGTCCCAAGTCCTATCTATGTACAGTACATGGCAGCAGAGACGATGCAGAAGAAGAACAAGAACAAGAACAAGGGGAAAAAAATTTACCCCGTTGTCCCAAAGCGGCACGACTCGATCCACCCATCAGACACGCCCGTAGCTACCTACCTACCTACCTGCCTGCCTGAGCCCGCGCACCAAAATTTCTTCCCTTGCACGCGCGATGCAATCTCGATGGCCCTCAACCAATACTCGACACCACGGTTGTCATCGCTAGCCTAGTACCATGGTAGCTGGGCCCTTTGATTTCTTTGCCTCGTCAATCGGCCATTCCTTCCGATGCACTTGTCTAGCTCCATCTCACGCTGAAACCAAAGACTTGCTTTTGCCATGGCCCCTCGCTTGCGCAATCTCGCAACCGCTCTCTGGCTTCACCCCAAGCCATGGATGCCGTGTACATACATATCGATGCATGTGCAAATAGCTCCGTTTGCTACCTCGCACTTTGCTCTACAAAAAGATACCCTGCATATATCCCCATGCTCAGTCTGCCGCATTAACCAGCGGTCCCAAAAGCCGCGCACACGCTTTGATTCCATTGCCTCTATGCTTGACCGTGTTTCCACGACTAGCCTCGGGCTCAACATGCCTCTTGTTGGTGCTTCTAGTCACAGGAGCGTGGCTTTTGCACCCATATTTCGGCGCCCAGGCACCGATGTAATGCGTATTTCATTCTTACGTCACCGCCACAGCAGACCCACTTGGCCCATTACGAGGGATACAGTCACAGCAATACAAGGGGGCAAGTTTGAGAAGGAAATAAAAAAAGGCTCTTCGGCCAGGTGATGAGCACATGTATGTGGCTTGGCAGGCGCAGTTTGGATCTCGATCTCTCCCAAGGCACCGCCAGTCTTTGGGCGAATCACAGAAGATGGATAGGGTTCCGACGAGGCGTTCGCGCAGGCCAACACGACTACTCCGGGAGCCGTAACCCTACCCTTGACGTTGATTGATGGGTTGCAACAAAATTCCCGTCGGCCGCCCGTCGACACAGCTAGTGTAGGACGAGTACTGGCAAAGGCGATAGCGAACCGCTAGATTTGCATACGAGCACAGTAAGCCCAGTTGGTATGGCCCCACTTGTCACCATGTATGTATGTATGTACTATGTATGTATGAGTAGTACATCGTCGAGGCTCTTACCGGATGCAGCATCTGGGACAGACCCTGGCCGCGCCCACCAAGCCCATGGAGCCACTCAGAGGGCGAGACGGTTGCTTATTCGGTGCTTGTGCCGTTTCTTTCTTTTGCGATTGTGTGTGCGTGTGTATTGCTGGCCGTGTTGCTCGTGCTAGCCTTTAGCTTTGTTTGGATGCTTGGCGCGAGGCCGTCACCACCAGACCCTGGAGCTGTTCCTGAAGCATCCAACAGCGGCAGCAGCAACAATGATAGCAGTATACACAGTTGTGCATGCATGGTCAAGACCAAAGCAAGCGCAGGCTTAATCCCACCAGGCGCGGACGCGTTCGTGTGCAACTGCTCAAGACAGTCAAGGCCGCAAACAGCGTTTCAGCGGCGTGGTTCCGACATTCTTCGGACATGTCGAGCGGGAATAGCCATGGCAAGGCAGGCTTGATTCGCCCATTGGCCGGCCCTTTGTCCGTACACTACCGCGCTGGCACTACGGCACTTTTTGACTGCAGCCAGCAATCCCACAGCTGCACCGATGCGCCCGCTATTGACGCCTTCCGTCGCTAGTTTTCCAAGATGAAAGGGATGGCACTGAGGCTGGTGTCTCTCCCTTCAGCTGAGCCCCACTTGGGCCCCCGCTCTCATTGGCCGCGGTGCCACGGAACCTGTTCCCACCACACATCTCCGACCGTTGGCGATCTTTTTTTTTCGCTTTGGCGTCCAAGAATATCCTACCCACCTAATCATGTATGCATTACATACAGACCTACATACATACTTGGATATATACGCTATACGGGACCGTACGTCGGCCTGTAAGTTATTACTTGATACGTTGTGTACCATCTATCTACGACATGCGCGCCCGTGTCCCGCATCCCCGCTGACGCTACCGCAGAGTAGATCCACGTGGGAATCTCCAGGTCAAGCTGCTTACCCTTTCTCTCTCTCCCTCCGTCCCCCCTCATATCTGCTTCGCTTTCACGCTGCTGATTAGGCCGACGTGCTGAGATGCGCCATATCGGCTGCCCTGGACCCCTTTTGCTCTCCCTCCCCCGCTCTCCTCGCAAGCTTTCCCAAGCGTGCCTGTCGGATGTGGTCCCCATCCGCCTCGCTAAACCCGTCACCCTCATTAAACTCTATGCGTGTTTTGTAATCATCGCTTCATGCGCTCGCGCCTTGTCTGGCCCCCATTCCATCTCCAATACTGCGACCCACTGTCCCCCTTGGCCACAGAACCTGTCATGTCTGCGACTCACAACAAGAAAAGAAAAACAAAAAAACAAAAAAGACCCCGTCCCATCCACTGTTTCAGTAATGCACACACACACCCCTCTCCCCCGAACCTTTTGTCGACGTTGACTCTTATCGGAACACTATTCCCCCATGCCAGTGCTTGGGCCCTTGGTTGTCTGGTTCCATATCCATCATTCCGCTGTCAACCCGTTCTATCCATGGAAACTTATCTACAATCCGGTTTGCATCTGCCTCTTACCATGCATGCTACTTGCTAGCTTACACACACACACATACACATCCCCGAGCCTACAAGCACTGTGCAGATCGGCGGCTATCTTTCCCTCCCAACCCCAACATCCCAGTCGTCGCGATCGATGCACATGTCCCAATGTCCATTCCCAGTAGCCCATCTCCCAGGTCCTTTTTTTTGCTCATGCATCTGGAACTGACAACTTGTTTCTTACATGCCATCTCATCCGATATCTGGTACTGCCTCATGCCATACTTGCATGCCTCGTTTCCACATGGGGCGGTCCACGATGCCGGTTACTTCCGGATTGCGCGCATCCACCCCGGCACAGCCAAGTTGATTCAACTAAGCCTCCAAACAACATCCCGCCTGGATTCTGCACCATGAAGCTCCTCGTCCTCCGAAAAATTGGCTTGATGCCAAGCCTTGTCATTCAATACTCACACCCTCGGCTAGTCTTCGCTTGCTGGCCAAAACGGTAAGAGGGTTCAGTACTACTGCCCCGCTGCAACATGACTTGTCGTGACATACCCCGACCATCTGCAGGGACGTTTTTTACTTTTCCTTCTCACCGTTCACATCCTGGAACTTAATTTGCGCCGCCCTAACCACATGTACTGCGCGGCTCTCGTACATCCGCAGGCCATTTCCCACTTTGGGCCTCGTGCTCATGATTCAAACAGACACACAGACTCTCTGCCTCTGCACGCCTTGCTTTGTAAACCACACTATGCGCTTTTCCGTCCCCGCCGAGCGTCGATTGGTGTTCCGGGAAGCTTGCCCGACGGCCAATGGGCGCACGTAGATACGGCCATCACCAATCTTCACGCCCATGGTTCACACGTTATTGTCTCGGCAAAATAAACTTGGAATAACAATAAGCAGAAGGATAAAAAACAAATAGCCAACCTGTGTCTTGGTTGCTGCTTTGTCGCCTTTTTGTTTTCCCCTTCCAAGTTTGGTTGTTGCCCTCGCTCTCTTCATCATGACTAAAACCAACCCCTCACAATGCATGCCTCGTTAGTTAAAAAAAGGGCATTTTCCCCATCTCGTCATCCCAGTACTTCCCTGTTTCCGATCCGCACTACCCTTGCTATGTCTTTTTGTCTCTGTCGTTTACCATGTTTGTCCGTCCATCTGAGCCGCCCGTGGTTCATCGCAGTCAACGACGACCGTCGTCGTCACACCGTGCAAAATCCCTGCCTCCGTACCCCCATGCTTCCCGCATCCCCCCTTTTCTCTCACATACTGTACCTTTCCACTCAGAGCATGTCCAACCTTTCTTCCTGATATGCCCCAATGTACCGAGCTGGGATGAGCAATGCATGCAACCCAGGGTATACCCATTTCGTTATATCGTCATCCCCCCGGCCTACCTTCCCTCTTTCAAATCCCCCATCCTGTCCCTCAAACTTTCCCATCAGCACCAACGCAAAGGTTCCTCTCCAACCCACCCAGCAAACCCCAAATAGCGTTTTACCTTAATTTTGTTTAACCTTCCTTCCTCTAGTCCCTTAGACTCGCACGCGCGCGCTTCCCTTCATCTTCATCCCTTTCCTTTTCCAAACGAGTCCAGAAAAAAAAGTCCCATCCCCACATAAACTCCATTCCATACTCCATGTCAAACAAAGGCGCATCAAGAAAACGCGACTCAATACATGTACGGGTAAGTATGACGTTATTTCTCCGCCGCTCCGCCGCACGCCATGCCCATTCATGTACGTTTATGCGACTGTTTGCTCTGTCCCGCCTGTCATTATTTAGGGGCCGGCCGGGGGGCTTTGTGGCTGGACAATAAGGCCGAAGAGTGAGCGATGTTGCGGCGCGCCTCTTTTTTTTTCCCTCCCTTGCTGTTGTTGTTCATGAGTAGTGTAGTCGTTCGGGACTTATGGATTGTGCCGAAAGCCCG
Organism: Curvularia verruculosa; assembly: GCA_036172615.1. Taxonomy (NCBI): domain Eukaryota; kingdom Fungi; phylum Ascomycota; class Dothideomycetes; order Pleosporales; family Pleosporaceae; genus Curvularia; species Curvularia verruculosa. The sequence goes on from JAWDHC010000476.1 coordinate 11,918, forward strand.
AGGGAAAAAGAGAGGGAGAGATGGCACGATGTCAGATGGCGAGCTACGTACGTACGTACGTACATTGTAGCTAGCGTACCGATACGTTGGCGGTTTAGGCAGGTATTCGCGTCGTTTTCTTTTCCTTCAGGGAACAAGGGAGCGGAAAGCCCCGAGACTTGGAGAGTTTGCCGGCATCCATCTCTCCTCCCCTTCTCCCTGCCTCTACATACATGTGTGCGTTTATCAAGGGATGCTGGACCAGAGGGTGCGTAAGTATGCATGCGGTGAGCTTGGTGGCAATGAGGCTTGCCATGTGGTCAACGAGACGCAGGTGTGTACATCACTGGTTTACTGCCTGGTCCTCTAGTCGTCGGAAACCAGATGAGATCTGCTGGTTGTCTTTCTACCGTTGATTCTCACTCTTGCCTTCAAAATCTCTCGGATATATCTCAAATCGAAAATAGACAACAAAACTAACATATCTTACCCGAAAACACCATGGTAAGCTAGATTACATCTACACGCTGTCCTCCCCAAACTGCCGTCTTCTTTGCGATAGGAGACCCGCTGCACTTTTGATTCCATCATGTCTTTTTTCTCCTCATAACCTCTACTCGGACGCTTTCACCTGTCTAATCGCTTGATCAATCCACCCACATCAACAGAGCCCCCTCGTTGTGCTTCAGAAAATCTAGTCTTGAACTGCCTATTCATCAATTCCTCCATCCATGCCTCAGACCGTACATGGCCTACCACATATCTCTGTATCCTCGCGGGCGGCATGTGTGATTTTGATGAAGCATTTCCAGCATTAGTAAATAAGCAATACGGGAGAATGTATAGTTATACACGCAGAGAAAGGAACCAAATCATCACTACAACAACAATACCAACACCAACAAAGTGCAACCAATCGAAATGAACAAGCCATACTTTGATGCATGGCTATCTGTTCTTTGTACTCACTAGGAAAAAAAGACTCTGCGTTTGAAAGAAAAAGTAGTAGTAATTCGTTCTGATACGTACATTCCGTCTATCTACCGAATAAAGTATCTCTGGTTTGAAAAAAAAACACTCCTCCTGGTTTTGTTTGCGGGTATAATCATAATGCTGCGTCTTGTGCCGAGCCACGATGTATATACGCAATCCAGCTCCGAAACAAACAAAAAAAAACAAGACCAAAGGGGCTGTTGACTCGATAATTCCATTGGCTGGAAGTAAGAGTTGAATAGGAACTGCTATGATGTAAGGAAGTGAGTGAGTAGAGTGAAAGAAGAAAGGTGTTTGCATGGCTAGTATGGAAAGAAAGAAATCTTGAAATGTATGTATGCGTGTAAATGTTGTTATTGTTTGATCGGATTGCGTGTCGCTGATACTTGATACTATCGACAACTACAACAACAACAACTACTACTATTACTACTACTACTACTACTACTACTACTACTACTACTACTACTACTACTACTACT
>JAWDHC010000477.1:0-13372 GCA_036172615.1 Curvularia verruculosa
TAGTGTTTGCCGATCGATGGTGATAGGGGGGAGGGGGGGCACGCAACTATGTGTGTATGGCGTGTGGTGCGCCTACTGAGTCGTTGGACATGTGGAACGGAGGAGAGGGACGAGAGGCGAGTCATGTGGTACGTATTACAGAGACAAGGCAGACAAGGTTTTTTTTTGCTGTCAGGTTTTTGTTCAAGATCGGGGGAGGAGGGTCAGATGATTGGAATACGATTTGGTATTTTTGGTTTGGACATCGCAGAAGAGCGAGTGCAAGTGCTGATGATTCTCACACTATTGGGTATTATCGCTAGCGACAAAACTTTGGTCGCAAATATACAGATGACTCGCGCCCATAGAAGGCGGGTTATGGAAAGTAGCGTTTCGAACTTTAACGCACAGAATGCAAACGACATGGCCACAAAAGGCCGAAATAGAAGCAAAGATGATACATCCTCCCAGTGTGAAGCCCCCCCTGTCCTTCTGTTTATAGACGCTACATGGGGTATCCCGCCAATCGTGTACAATGGTTCCCTGATGGTTTCATACAAAACAAGTAAATGTGACATGTGAAGAAGGACTAGTAGAACAAGCGATGCCGATGTTTGACGTTTCGGCAATTAATAGAGATATGTGAAATGGCACACGTGACTTTATGGACAAGAAAGGAAATGGCATGCAAGCTGAAACGAACAAGCAGCCTACATGATGTTGCGCAGAGACATTCGGTCCTTTGGTGAGACAGGTGCGCTTCGTGCTTCGGCCGGCATTGACGGTAGTGCGTACGGAGAAGGCAGTTGCCTGGATGCAGGGCTGGTGCTTGCACTGTTGGAGTGGGGTAGAGGCAGCCTTGGCTCGGCGAGCGAGTGGAAGGGAGGCAGCGGCCGTTGTGGGACACTGGTGGGCGCAGACTGTGGCATCGAGTGATGATGTGTGAGCTGAGGTGTGGGCTGTGTCAGGAGTTGTGGGGGCTGTGGCCGCTCGTAGTTGGGCTCGCGGAAGGTAGGTGCCGTCTTGGAAGAGGGGGTATCGTTGCGGTGCAGAGGAGGCAGCTGCAGAGAGCCACGGCGTCGATAGGCATCGTTGGCAGAGTCGTCTTCAGGAGCGAAGCCAGATGTGGGAAGGTAGCGGGTGCTCGAGTTCTTGCGCTCATCTCGGCTGCCAACAAGGGGGGCGAGGGTCATCTCTGGAGGGGAGGCTGCGCCTCGGGGAGACCTTGACTCTGAGCCAGTGTCGGTGATGAGTGAAGGGGCACCGTCGGCTGACACAATCGAGTAGCCAGAAGGCGAAGGCATGGGGGTTTCGAATCCTCGTGCCCGCACAGCTGAGTGGGAGCCGTATGGGGCAATGTCGAGAGGCTGTGGTCGAGGTGCTGCGTAGGGCTCATACCGCTGGGGTTGGGGAAGCTTGAGCGAATGTGGCGAGTGCATCGACGGTCGGTGGGAGTCGTGTCGTTGTTGGTCGTGGCGGGGTTGCATGTGGTGGTGCTCCTCATGGTGAGGAAGGCTGTGGGGGAGTTGGTAGTGGAAGCCAGACTGAGCGTGGTGCATGTGGTCGCGGGGTCGTTGGTCAGGACGCTCTGGGTTGCGTTTTCTGCGGTTTTGGCCGCCATTCCACCAGTTCTTGACAGCGTTGTCGCTGCGGCCTTTTAACCGTCGAGCAATCTCGGCCCATCTCTTACCCATCTCAGCCACCATCTTCTCAATCAGCTCGCCCTCTTCACTGGTGATTGGGTCGTGGTTCAATGAGGGCTTAAGGTTCTGGTGATAACGCTCTCTGCACTGCTTTGGTGACCGGGAACCGATCTCTTGTGAAATGCGTACCCAGTTGTGGGGACCATTGCGAGCTACCAGGTTGACAAGCCACTGGTCCTCGTGCTGCGACCAGGGGCCGCGTCGGTGGGCAACCATTGTGAAGTCTTCCGGGAAAGGAAGCTAAGATGTGGAAGAGAAGTTAAAAGAAGAAAGCGAATTATGACTCTGTGGCGATACTTTGCAGAGGAGCTAGATATGGAGAGTTAGTGATGAGAAACAGAAGAGAAACAAGACAGTGATGCAGGAGTGAGGAGGCTGGAACGTTGCCAGACAAGACGGTGAAACAGTTGTAAGTCAGGCTGCCAAAAAAGGGTAGGAGACCACCCAGTGGCAGATTGACAAACATGTTACAGAGTGGACAGGCTCAGTGATGAGGCCATGGGCTGGACGAAGCGCAAGGAAAAGGGTCCATAAGACAATGAACATACCGTATCGATGCTGAGTAGCAAAGTGGATGAGGAGGAAGCAAAGGTAGGACACAAGGGAGAATGTTTGGTTTGGTTGAGTGGATGTTGAGTGGTAGTGGACGTTGCTTGACGGACCAACGGTAGAGATGGCAAAGGCGAAGCACCGGTATATATCAAGGCGGACGTGGGGAGGGGAGGGGGAGGGATAGTCAGGCACTTGGACGCCAAGGCGGTCGAGGAGTTATTGACTTGTTCGGGACGGGCAGAGGTGAGCGAGGATTCTGCTTTTCAGAAGATGCGGCTAAGGCAATGGTGAGATGGTGGACACAGAGCGCTGGGGCGTCATGGGGCGCTCAGAGCAACTGACTGGGCCCTGAGCAGCAAAAAGGCTAGTGTGATGGCTGTCTACGACGCCTAGGAGCAGCGATGGACCTAGTAGAGGACCAGATCGTCGGATTCGACAAATACCCTGTATCACATCGTGGCATGGCGTATGGCGCTCGCCGGACGCCATCTTTTGGGAGGGCAGAAAAAGCAAGCGGAACGCCCAGCTCGCGTTTCCATGGTGGGAGGACCAGGGTGAATGGCACGCTCCCCCCCCTGCGACGCTCCCTGGCCGCCGTGAGCGCGCTCGTCCCCGTCAGCGGCCCACCGCTCGCGCAGAATGGTGGACTTGCTAGGGGCCCTGGCCGTTTGGCTGCCGATTCATGACAGTGCGCGCCTAGTACATTGGCCGGCGGGCTTTTGTAGACACCATAACGATAGTCAAGAATACCCCCACTGGGCGCGATACTCGATGTGCCCTGCGCACTGTAAAACCAAACATGAGCATGGCCGCAAGGTTGAGCAGCATGCGCCTCAGCCAGCCTCAGCAGCTTCCAGGGTGTCCCGGTGCACGCAGCTCTGTCTCTCTTTCTCTCTCCCATGGCCGCCGCTGGCCGTGTGCGTCTCTACCATTACCACGTCGCCCATGGCGGCAGGACCTGGATCCCATCACCCTGGCTCACACCCCCGTCCGCCGCCCCCCCAAAAAAAGAGACGCTGCCTTGGACGTACACTTGTAGGTGTATGTACGTACGGTACGTACTAACAAGTACACACACACATACACTCATGGCTAGAAACAAGGCCACGGACCCTGTAATTGGAGGGGGTGTCGAGAGTGTAGTGCGTAAGTATTACTACATATGTGAATGAGGCATTGGAGGGGGGTGGGCAGTTTTTTGGGGCGGCCACGACACAATTGGGGGAGGGGTGTGTATGTGAGGCGGAGGAGGGTTGTATCGTGCCCGGGCGCGGGATTGGCAGAGAAAAGACATTGGTGTGTGGTGTTTGTCGTGCGAACCACTACATGTGAGGCAGCGTTCTCCAGCGGGCGCACGATGCACGTTGCAGTCAGCACTCAAGCGTCGATCAAACGGGTGCTGGTGCTGGGCTGCGCTCCGGGCGCACGAGTAGTGCGATCGTCACGGCCCTCGCATGGGGGGAGCTTGAGGTCGGCGAGGTGAGCTTGGCGCCATGACGACTCCTTTTCGGGCCTGTCGTTCTCCCGAGGCTAGCGCCACGGCCTCAGAGCAGAGGCAGCCGTATCGTCTTGGGCGAGAAGGGCAAGCAGCTGCATGGAGAATCCAAAGCGGCGACGACGAAAGCCTAGAGCGCTGCAAGCCGACAGCAGCAAGCGTCTGGAGAGGGCAGCGCGTGGCCGCCACAGGTGGGCAATGGTGCCGGCGGCCGTTGCTGGGCTTAGAGGGTGATGTGGGTGATCTGCCAGCGGGCCAGTAGCGAAAAGTAGCGAAAAGTAGCGAGTCGGCCCAGGTCAGATGCAGCCACCAGTCAGCGCTGAGCGTGGCATTTGGAATACTGTTTAGCCCAGCCCGAGGGCCCGTTTCGGTCTGCCATGAGGCGCCAGAGGGCCCATCGACGACGTTTTGGGAAGCAAAAAACCCGTTGATTGCCAAAAGACGTCGATAGCCACTATAAGCTATTGCACAGTATCGCCGACTTGCCTCGACTGGGGTGCAATCTGGTGCCTATTGCAGCGCGGGTATCGCAGAGCGTGTGACGCTATCCAGGTCGATTGCCCATGCAGCTGGACGAGTGAGGCTGCTGTCGCTGGATTCGGCCTGCCTGTCGTTCTGTCGTTCTGTCGTTCTGTCTGCCTGTTTGCCTGGCTGGCTGTCGCTCGACCTTCTCCATTGACGCTGCGTCCCCTTGTCTCTCCCTCCGCCTCCGCCCGCTGGTGGGCCAGCATACATCCAGCGTAGTAGGCCGTGAGTGGGTAGGCTCAGCGAGCACTCTACCTGATACCGCGACTCACGGGCGGGAGGGCGTTTGTTGCTATTGTCGTCGTGGGCCGTGGGTAATGTCCGCCGTGGGCGCGTCGCCATGGTCCAGGCAGGTAGGCAGGCAGGCCAGCGGCAGCGCACAGCTGCTGTGTTGCATCGCATCCGGGTCGACGAGGTGGTGCCGGTCCCGCTGGTCCCGCTTGGGAGGGTGAGGATGGAGGGTTAGTGGAAGGGTTGGTGGTGGGTGCGGCGCAGAAGTGTGGCTGACGCATCAGATCCGGGGTAGAGTTTCCGGGACGCGCAGCTTCCGGCCGGCTGGGTGCTGTGTTTCTCAGCCTCAGCCCGCATAGTGCATGCCACCACACACTACACACCACCACATATGCACATACATACACTTCCACGACGCACGCCTATACGACAGACTCGCACACGCGACATGCTACATGCGACATCTACGCTCGAATCCCTCGTTCGTTCGCACCCAACAACGCTTCTCTCGAGCGTATCGGCCTCGGGCTGCCAGCGGCATGCACGCACTGGTCATGCCCTTTGCCGTTGATTCACCACCCCTGCCCCAGCCGGGGTGTAACGCGATTGCGAAAACCTCCCGCCAAGGCGTACATCGCGTTCGCTTTCCCCAGCTCGGCCTGTGACTATTGGTTGCCCATGTGTCGCTGTCGTAGGCGGCCTGGGTCGGTCCCTGAGTCGCCGCATCGCTCACCCTGGCTCACCTCAACCACGACGACCATGACCACCGTCGACCATCGACCATCCACGGCCGCCACCGCCACACACAATCCTTCTGTTCGCCGGAGCTTCGCGCGGGGCCTTCCGCTTGGTCAAAGAGGCCACGAGAAGCTGCTGCTTGCCCGACTCTCGTTGGTCCTCGTGCGCATCAGCCGCACCTAAATATCTTCCCCCCCTACGCTACCGCTACCCATGCTGCTGTGCCGGCTCCCGCCTCCTGGTACCAACGGTGGTTCCAGCAACATAGCCATGGCTCTGCCTGTGTACCGTCTGGTCTCTGGCCTCTGGCAGATGAGTACGTGTGTGTGTGGGTGTGGGTGTGCGGGTGTAGGTACCTCCAAACACGCCGTATCGCGTGTCGCTCAGCATGCCACGACCATGCTTTCGTGCGACAGGTTTCATATCCCATGAACCATACGTCTGCAGCCCACCCTCAGGTCCTCGGAAGACGATGCACGCATCCATACAACAACCGCACACACATATTCACACCCATATACGTACATACATTCACCTCGACGCAAACTGGACCATGTAGTCGCCCTGCGCCAATGCAACATGGGATCCGCGGAATCCACTCCGCCGATGGAATCCCTCTTCCAATTCCCCCTTCCCCCCACGACTCGCAGAATATTGGCTTTGGCCATGGCCGCCCCGCTTCCCCCGTCTGCACGTAAACAAAGAGAATTGGCACGGGCGGAAGAGGAGAGAGACAGAGGGCGCCAGCAAACACTGAGCAAAGTTTGAGACGTGTGTTCCCTGCAGCAGCCCTGACACCTCTGTCATGGAGGGTCCAGCTGGTCGTCGCCCACCCCCTGGAGCTGCCGATCGCCGCTATGGTGGGCAATGTCAACCAAGTTTCTGCATGTCCATGTTGAAATGCTGTACTACCTGGTCCAGAGGTCGGCGACGTTAAAACCTTGACATGGCACAACATGATGATGGCACGCCCATCGGTAGCTTGTTTGTTGCATGCCGCGCCCGTGACATGCATCGCTGCCGATCCACCGTCGATACTGGCCTTGCGCGCCAACCACAGGCCGCGCTGCTGTGCAGTTGGGGTCGTGCCGCGCGTTGGTTTCAGCAGAGCAGCAACGATCCCGCTGCTAAGCTGCCGCCAAAGAAGGGTTAACCGCTGTACGTGGCTCTGGTATTTGGATTTTACCCTTTTGGATCGGCCTCGCTTCTGAGCAGGGGTCCCCCGTCGGGATTGACGAGATCAGATTGACGAAATATCCCCGCCCAGCCAATCAGCGCCCGCACCCGTGCTTGTCTGCATCCTGAAACCCACCCTCTCTGCCATGACAGCCACGACTTGCTTTTCTCCCCACCATTGCACCCCCTGCAGCCCATGGCAGAGGCCATGACAGTGGCGCGCAACCCACTCCATCTCGTCGTCTCGATGCAGTTTACCGTTATATCACCGTTTGCCAATCGAGCTTTGGAGCCCACGGTTTTTGACAGCGGCACGCCAGCGGTCAAACACATGACCTAGACCACGCCGTGGCCCCCTCCAGCCTCACTGTGCCACGCATCCAGGTGACCTGGAAGCCTCGTAACATGGCGCCCGCTCTCAATCGCTACCGACTGGCAAATGGCCGTGTGTTCATTTCTCCGGTCTGGATGCTGACAACATGTATCAATGTACATATGTACCTACTATTCACTCATACAATAGTCGTCTGCACGCCGCCCGCAACGCCTCAAATGAAGCTCCACTGACTCGTCATTGACTCCTGCCTAGTGCGCTAGCTTGCAGCCCCGGCGCGTCCTTGGTCCATGGGCTCTACGCAAGATGCAGCGCCAGCGAGGAAAAGCCGTTTAGCTCAGATCTGAGCGCCCGCCCCAAATCGGATCGACAGGCCCGCTCAAACCCCTTTCTCTTCTTGTGCAAAAGCGCTGCAAAAGCAAACATGCTACGATTACTCATACACACAAGCACACAGACAAGACCAGCACAGCACCATGTCCCCTAAGAATATTACGTCCAAGATCGACGGCCGAGCCCGTCCGTTTTGTCCCATTCGGTTGCTCGGCCCATGCCGACTCTCATCCACCTCATCCACCTCATCCCTCCCTTCGTCCCTCCCCCCCTGCTTCTTACTTCATTCCATAATCCTGCCCACAAATTCGCTAGCGCCGCTCATCATTGCAGTCACGTCACATCATCACCCACCAGCCGTGGATGACTTTATTTTGTACCTGTCGGTCTTTCTCTAGACCTTGGAAGTCACCTTGGTCACAGCAAGTATCAGATCGAGATCTCAATCGCACTATTCCTCTTGTGTCGTCCGCCAAGACTGGCGAGTATTGCCACGCGTGGGTGGACCTCGCCGAACTCACCGCGCTCCATATCGAATACGGGGAATGCTACTGCTACCTTTTCTCGAGTCAGCTTCCACCGGCACGCTCGAGTGTAGCTATGATGCAACACACCCAGTGCCTTGCAGACCGACCACATGAGCGCCTTCATCGCTTGTGCCCGTTGAACGCTGGTTCCAGATTGCCTTTGCACTACGTATGGCGCTGCTGTCACTTTGCATCACATCTCATGCTAGCCGGGACCGCACCTTCCAAAAGTCACTTCCTCTTTGTCAAAATATTGCTCTAAACCACCTTGTCGCACCCATTACACAAAAGGGTACCGCTGACCCTTCTTTTCAGATCTGATACCTGTGCGCGCATGATCTGCAGTAACAATGATCGCCCGCTTGGCTCAGCCCCCCAGATAGAGATCTACAATTCAGCACTGTCTGGTGAACACGGTGTTACATCTGCTTTTTCGTCTTCCAAGGTTTGGGTATCCGGTCCTACAATGAAACGCGCCGATATAGATTGTTGCCGCCTATACTTCCATCTCTCCTTTTCAATGTCCACACTTTCCCGTTTGGTTACGCCAGCGTGAGGCGTACTAGTCCCCTGTACCCAGCTGACAACTCGGGCGTTTGTCAAAGCAGTTGCCGTGCTTAAATGGAATAATGGTGGCGCTCGACACCGTTCACACACACAAACCGCGAAGAGTTTCGGACAGCCTCAGCCGATAAACAAGTATCGTTTCGCGCCAATCCACTACATAATGTCAAAGTGGGCCTAGACACTGCCTGGCGTGACAGTACGTCGCGACATGTGCCTACGTTGGGCAAGCTCGTCGATAGAGAAAAACGATGTGCCACTCTTCATCCGCCGCCACATTACCCACACACACACACTTACTCGTCAGTGTAGATGGAATCCGCAGTATACAGTTTGATTGACATTTGACGCATCTTGACGAGCACACCAGCGCGTTTGCTCTTTCTATTCGCCAGTCTTCAAACGTTGTCTGCTAGCTTCTTTTTTTTCTCTTCATTTGAGGTAGCCAGCTTACACACTTTCGTTACCCAAATACGGCCGAGCACCAATCAAGCCTGTGCGCCTCTGCCATTAGGTATACGAGACAAAACAGAAACCTGCCTATACATCTCCGCATTCTACTCGACTATCACTGACTCGTCGATTTATTGAAGGCTCCCGGCAAACACCGTCCGATCCCTGACAGCTTTCAATCACTCCGCCGAATGCCCGATACCAACGGCTCCCTCCATAAAATACAGCCTTGCAATGCGCTGGACATCACTTGCGTATATGTACGCGGTATATTCCGCTGCTCATCTGCTTCCTATACGACCAGACATGTGTCACCTGGTCATCACATCAGAAAAGAACAAGGTCGAGTACTGTTGAAGCATCTAGACATACGTATTCTCTTACTACCAAATTGTCTCACCTGTCATACTCCACCCCGTCATTCGATGGATCATCCTTGTTTCTCCATTTGACAACTGTTCATTTTCGCTCTGCAAAACAGCCAGCGCGCTGCAAGACAGCGTCTTGTTTTTTTATTGTGACCTTGCACATGTCACACCAATGGTAGATTTCTTTTCACAACTCGCCAGGTGTCATGCATCGATTTTCAGCATGTGCAGTCTAACGTGGTTGACGTAGCAGTTGCCGCTCCAAGTTACTTGGATCCTGTTTCTTGATCTTGGGATGTGCAGCAATGACCCAAAATTGTCATAGAACGCACGCCTATTCGCCATAATCAGCACACCAACTGGATCTGAACTTACATCTCGCTTCCATTCACAGTCATTTTGTGGTCGCTGTTTCTGAAATGGCATCTTGTGCATGATGATTACCCGACAGCCTGTCATGTCCGTCCCGAAAGCCCGTTGGGTTACCGTGGCTCTGGGTCCTCGCGTCCGACAGTCTTCAAATAACGGCAGAAAACTTGTCTGTACCCGAAAACGCAATCAATCATTGAGACTTTCAATGGTGGATAATCGGAATGGGTATATTAAGTTCATGGTACACGGCGTCGGCTGTCGAACACGATGACAGCAAAACAAGTCAAGTACAACATCTCTCAATCAACAATGCAGGTAGGGCGGCTTCTAGGCAGCAAATGCCGATTACTGTGATAAGGCTAATGGCATCAGTACATATGTCTGCATCTCAGAAGCAGCACGACAGCACGCATGTGCCTGCTGTTGAATGCTCGATTGCTGGTCTGGACTACACGCACTGCACATGCATCCCCTGTACAATCATACTTTGCGCTTCCCTTTGCGACGTCAACACTTCTGTCTCTGTCCTTGCAGCTGCCATTGGTTTCGCCCAAAGCCGAACAAACCAAGGAGCTGTCCGTCCCAGCTCACACAAGAGGCATGGGCTGCAGCGTCCCTCGACCATACGTGCATTAGCAGCGGGCAAACCACGGCGTGAGCGAGGCACGATTGTTCTCGCCCAACCATGGCGTTTTGCCCCTCCCTCGTCTGGCCCCTCCCAATGCCACTTTCGGAAGTCCGTTAGGAGCTGAACACGAACCCGAGACCTTGCACCCGGGTCTTCAAGGCCGCACGCAAGCGCCGCACCCTGTACGAAGCTTCCGGGATTGTTCTAAAGGCAAACACAGCGTGGACGTAATGCACACACGGGCGAGAGCGACATGCAGTTTACTGCGTCATCGTCGGCCAACTGCATAGTGCGGCTCCCTCCTTCCAGGATACAGCAGTCCAACAACCCCCCAGCATCGACTTCTGATACGCTGAAGAGAGTCATTCAGCGTCCTTGTCATACGCACGACCCCCTCCTTTCTCCATCATCTTACATATATCCCTACAGCAAAAAAACCCTTTGTCTGTGGTCCTGCCAGCATCACAAACTAGGCGAGTGGAGATGCTGCTTTTCGCACCTCATACCCCAATCTGTCGAGTGTGCACGCGGCCCGATGCCGTCGGAACTACAATCTAAATCTCCATCCTTTCATCATCTGCCATGACCCGCGGTTGTCAGATACACGACCAGGGTGGCAGCCTGATGCAAGGCCAAATTGCCTTGCGAACGAATAAGCGGGGTTACAAGGCCATGAGCCAAGCATCCAGAAGGCCAGGCGAGCCCGGTTGTGCCGCTGCTGGCCTGTTGAGCCAGTCCCGTGGAAAAACCGTTGTGCGACGCTAAACCGCTTGCCGTCTAATTATAGCCGAACGGACACCTGTAACTGCTGCTTGTCATTCCTTGCAATTTGTGCTGCATCGCTGCACCCAACTGCTGGGGCCGCATCTGCTGGCCTGGAGAACCAACTGACGCGAAGCCGTTTTGTAATAGTACTCATGTTGCATGATTGGCTGTTGTTTGACTTTGATTGCTCACTTGCAAACCACCGAGGCTGAACACAAGTACTTTTTGTTTACCGAAAAGATGCCATATGCACAACTACATGTGTATCCTTCTCGGCCGACAAGTCCGACCAAGCACACGAGGTCACGCACACGGCCGTGTTGCGCAGCAAGAAAAGGGAGTTAGTGGGCGGTGGAGCAACGGAGAGCGAGAGACACGCAGCGGAGCGGAGTTGACTCCGCTCGCTAACATCCCAACCTGGACCCAAACAATGCAATATCCTTCGTCAGTCGGTCTTTGCAACAAGAGGGCCAATGCGTGCTGATGCCGCTATCAATGTGAAGCAATCGGTCTGTTGCTGTTCCCACCAATAGCGAACCATAGACGGCACCAAAGCGAGCCGCGCCAACGGTCGGGTATTAAACGAGAGCAAAAAAAAGTAAGATTCGGCAGCGATATTCGTTTTTGGTAATGACCGGGCGGCGAAACGGCCTTGAGGATAACAATAACGACTAAATGATTTGAAAGGGTGCGCGCGGGTTTGTCGATTTGGGCCTTGGATAACCTTGCCCTGCTCTAAATTTCCGCCGTTACACACAAGATGCATCCGGCAAATTTCTGCCGAAATCGAAGGGGAGCAAAAGAACATGGGATAGCGAGGAAAAGTCCTTGTAACGGAGTGGGGGGGCCTTGGATCCACACTTCCCCCATCCATCCACGCAACCCTTTCCCCCTTCCGTTCGGCGGATGGTCTCCTTCTTCCTTCTGGGTTCCTTCCATGCTAGTCCCTTTTTTTTCTCAAATCGCCCCAAGTGTGTGTTGTGTGGAACGGTACGTGCTTTGGGTTTTGGGTTGGGTTTGTGTGTGTGAGGGAGTTGCATGCGAAAGCGAATGCGGGCCTTTTGGTTTCCCCCCCATGTAAATACTCATGTACATACATGACATGACAAGGGGCTTTTTTTCCTGTCCTCTGGACGCCTTTTCTTATGCCCTCTTTTTTGGGGGGGTTATAAGGCGGGGGGAGAGTTTAAGAAAGGCAAGGGTAGGCGAATTTTACAAGGTGGTACTTGTTGTTGTTGTTGGGGGCCAAAACCCAGATAATACCTTTTCTTTCTTTCTTGGTAACTAGGAAATGCTGACTACCCCACGTCCATGTTGTCCCTCTGTGGTGATGATTATTGTCTCGGGGTTTTCGGGAGAAAAATAGAGAGGGTCAGGTGCTGTATAAATAGGTGTGTGTATGCGTGACTTTGGTAATTGAGAGGATACGTTTATGTGCACATGGAAATAGGAGAGACCAGTATAGTATATTAGAGAGTTTTTTTTTGTGGTCTAATTCCCTTTTTTGAGGAAAATTGCATGTTCGTACGGTACATGTATATATGTATGTGCAGTGTAGAACGAAGTGTTCAAGTATAGACTCGATTCTCTTTTTTTTTATTTCTAGAAACATCGTCGATTGGTGTGTGTGTGTATGTGTATGTGTGTGTGTGTATGTGTATGTGTGTGTGTGTGTGGTGTGCTGGATGTGATGATGTTAGAAAAAAATTCATAGAGTAGTTGAACAACAACTAAATACCCAAAGTGCGGAAAGAAAAAAAATATAGTCATATATTGGTGTCGAGTGCCTACATGTGGGATCAAAAGACGACACCTAGAGCTCCTGTAGGACTCTGGAATAAATACGCTCCGAGATAACATATATGTAAACTATGTTTCTACTGGGAAATGAATTTCTTGCTCTTTATTGGAAGGGTTTGATTTGCTTGACTGAATCCATATGCGTCTTTATATAGCTATGTACATATGTGTATGTGCATGGCGTGAATTGAGATGATGAAGATGGATGAGTGTGAGAGAGGAGAGACGTTGTGTATATGTAGTATGGTGTGGTGAGTAATGTCAGGGTAATTAGTACAGTTACTGGGTCAAGTGCAAGCAGTATAGGGATATAGTGTGTACATAGTATTACGGGAAAGGCCATCTCGGTCCCTGATTTTGAGATGAGAAGGAGCAATGGAAGAGTTGCAAGTGTCACAGTGTCATTGTAGGAAGCTGAATTTCGCTTCTGCGAGAACTTTTTGTAAGTCAGATGTGTTGGGGATGCTTTGGTTGCGGATTTGATCCTCTGGATTGCATTGGACTTTTGGGCCAGAGGGGTTTAGAGATGGGAGGAAGTGGAATGCAAGATGTGTTGAGTTCAGTTCACATCAGGTCAAGCACACGCAATGCATTACCCACAGCTCTACGTACTACACTACACAATCTGTCTAGGCAAACAGCCGTCATCCATCCAGCTTCTGCAACACATCACTGAGACGGCATAACTCCCCATCTAGCTCCCCACTACTCACAAACATAGTTGTCCTGCGCAATCCTTCTCATCCTTGATGCTTTCTTTTTTTTCTTTTTCGCCTGGCTCCGCATTTTCTTCCTTCGCCCTACCCTACGCCTCACTATTGTCATCCTT
>JAWDHC010000478.1:0-13305 GCA_036172615.1 Curvularia verruculosa
CCCCACAATCACACCATGGGCCCCCTCCCCGACAAACAAACCCATGAAAAAGCGCACGTTACGTGGGTACAAAAGCAGTAGAGCCCATATCTCACCCCGAGCACGGCGCACACTGGCCAGTGTGCATGCTAAATAAACAGTGGAGAAGCCTTGGTGCGAGCGTTGCGCACGTTGAACCGAGTGAGAGGGGTAAGACGCTCCGCCTCGCTGGTAAGACGGGCTTGGTGGTTGCTAGGCAGTCTTGTGTGTGTGGGTTAGGGGGCGTGTAAGCAGGCAGGCAGGGGGTGGGTATGTATATGTGTGAGTAAGTATGTAAGTATGTTTGGAAGAAGAGACGGGGGACATGAGTAATTAGATAGGTACAGGCGCGGAAAACTAGTTGAAAGAAGAAAAAAAGGAAGGAAAGAGAAAGCAAGGCGTCGGTTGTTTGGTACACGTCCATACTTCTTCTGTCGTACCTGGTTCGTGGCAGAAGAGCAAATTCCAGTAACCATGCACTACACGTAGACAGGAGAGGGTCAGAGGGGAGAGTAAGTAAGTAGAGAGAGACAGAGATAAGAAAACATCACGCATTTCAGACTCGAAGATTCTGCATGTGTTTATTATACAAGAGAGAAAGTAACACTTTACTCTCTCTTTTCATGAGTCAAAAAAAAGGGCAAGTAAAAAGTTCAAAGTAGAAAGGAAAAAAAAAATCGGTTTGCGCTTTCAACGCCCACGCCCGGCCTTCACTTCCAGATCGAAAAAACACCAGGACAAGAAAAGAGATAAAGAAAAACTCAGAGAAAAAACTACCCGCAATGCATAATCGCAAAAAGAAGAAGGCTTCAAAAACCCCGTTTAATACATATCATATAAACATTCAAATTTCATGCATGTTTTTCGAGGAAGAAAACGAAAAACGAAAGAAGTAAAGGAAGAGGGAAAGAAAAAGAGATAGAGAGAGAGCCATGGATATCAATATTTCCCGGCCCTGCATAGCGCCCAAAAAAAAATTTAAGGAAAAAAAAGTACCCCAGGGTATAACATACACACATCCTCTCTCTCACATACATCTCATCCTCTACTCCCCCTCCCCTACAAGAAAAAACTCTTCGGCGTCCACCAATCCCCCCCTCCACAAACATTCTCTAAGAAAGATGGAAAGCACCCTGGCCTTCGCGAATCGCAACACTGAGCTTTTCACGCAACACCTCGATGCTGCTGTAGTCTGGCATTTTGAGGTAGTTGACGCACGTCATGACAGAGGGAAGATAGTCGTCGGATGTGTACGGTGGCTCGCTGGGCTTGCAGACGACGGTAAACATTGGTGTGAGAGCCTTGAAGCCTGTTTGAAAAAGGAGTCAGCACGTGCTTTCTGCAGTAGACCAAATAGCCTAGGGAGAAATCCTTACCTCCAATTGGAAGCTTGGGGCTGCCGGTAATGAATTGCAAAAAGTCTCGACGCTCTTGCTGGTTGAATTCGCTCATTGTGGCCAATAGGTTGCGTACGCTCTTGCTGTCAAGATTGTAGCCGTGATCCGCCTTGATCGAGTCCATCAATGCTGAGATAGTGTTAGCATGGTCATACCTTCCAAAGGGGATTTGAAACATACTTTCTAGAGACCAGTCTTCGTCAGTTCTGCCAAAGAGCATTACTAGCTCATCAGGAGTAAAGGCCTTGAGTGCGGAGTAGGGGAACACTTCTGTGAATCCCTCGCGGAAAGCGTTTGCCTGGCGCTCGACACCGGAGCCCAAAGTGAAGTCTATGACTTTGTCGACGTAGGTGTCAACATTGTCGATCGTGACAGGTGTATTCGCACCATTTTCAATCAGCTCGATTGAATCGTAACCAGGCAGTGTGAAGTCGAGTGCTAGATCCTCCACTGTGCAGTCGTGTATGACGATTTCCTGAAGCGCCACCACCTTTTCTTCTGCACTCAAATCACTGTCCTCAACTTTCTTCTTAGCATCGGCAAACTGCTTAAGCAGTAGCAGAGACTTGGCCAAACCCTCGTCAACAGTCTTGATGGCTCCAAGAGATGGCATGACGGCTGTGCTGGAACCGTCGCTAATACGGAAGAAGGTTGGGTTGAACGAAATGTCAATGATGCGAGAATCCAGCATGGAACGCGCCACAAATTTGCCGAGAACCTTGAATAGCTCGAGGCGTTTCTCACCATTCTCGCTATTTGCTTCTGCTTCACTCATTGGTGCAGGGTATAGTCCTCGCTTACCGAAAGCGTATTCGTCACTGTCGTTGGATTCATTCTCTCGCCAGAGCTTGAGCTTCTTCTTGGAGAACTCCCGTGACACAGTTGAGTAGAACTCGAGGGTTGGACCCAGGCCGGTTCCGACTTCTTCAAAATACTCAACCTCCAAGACACTGGCAGAGTGCCCGTATAGCTGCATGACCTTCATTGCAGACTCGAGAATGCGAGATCTTGATATACGGACCTTCTGGCGTTGAAGTCTCCCAAGGAAGGGTCGCTCATCCCGGTGTCGATCACCTCGTGAATCGCTTGTGGGCTGCGAGTTCTGCCATCGTGTCATGGATCGTGAGTAGCCAAATGAGGTCGACTGCAAGAACAGATGGCGAGTCTCGAATGGGAACAGGAATGGGTAAAAGCGAGCGAGGTCCTCGCTCCAGCTGGGGAGACAGTTGCTGGCCACAATAAGGGGCTCTTCAAGTTGACGATTGAGCTTTGCCGTAAGCTTGGTGTTGACAAATTGCGAAAGTGGCTCTGCATTCACTTTGATCTGCTCCTTGTTTGCCAAAAGGATATCGTCGAGATGCGAATTCAATCCATGAAGTATACTGAGCAACCTGAGGATACCCGATGTGACAGGGTGCTGATCCAGCGACGCTGGCATGCCTGAAGCTTCAGACTTTGATTCTGGGGGCGGCGTCAAGGAGCTGGATTCGCTCGGGGGTGGTCCCTGTACCCTCTTGAACTTGATAGTGTGAATGCCATTCCAAACCGAGCGCTGTGGGCCTTCTGATGGCTGAGGTCGCGTGAAGTGCACAGCGCGGTAGATGGTTGTCTCGTTTGAGAGTGGTTGGTCGTTTACACTGAACTCAATGTGCCAGTCCTGAGGAGTGGATTGAACCGCGGCAGCATAGGAGAGGGCGCTGGCTGCACCTCCTAAACTCTGTCGCATAGCAGAACTCTGCAACAAGGCAGACAATCGTGACGCAGGAGTCCTGGCCTCTGAAGGTGGCTTTGCCATTGGTGTGCCCTGCACTGGTGTTGCAATTCTTGTACCATCTTCCTGGTGAGCGGTGGCTTTCCCTGTTGATGCGACTTCAACGCTAACCGCAGACGGGTCTGGCATGTCTTCATCCAAGTCCTCCTCTAGGTCGTCCACGATGGCATTCAAGGCACTATCCTCGTCCATGGACTCAGGGTCGGAAAGCTGGGCTTCGTCGGCGCATTCAACAGGGATCCTGGCTGCTGTTGGAGCGAGGCATAGCAGGCGGTGGTGGTGGGGGTGGTGGGGGCGGAGGGTTCTGTTGCTGGCGTCTGCTCGATCGTCGCGTCTTCTCACGCGTAGCAGAGCTAGGTCCTGGCTGAGGTGAATCTGGCGGACCTGGCTTGGAACGGGACGACCTATTGGGAGCTCGGTTCGCAGGATCAGATGGTGTGCGAGGAGGTGGCGGCGCACGACCTTCGGCGAGTGCCTGAGCGTACATAGCTTCGAACTGGTCACGAGCAAACTGGTCCCTTGGCTGAGCTGGTCGTGGCCGATCTGCAAGGCTGATGCGAGGACGAAGGTAGTCGTCCAATGCTTTGAAGGTCGCAATGGCATGGATGGACACCATGATGTTTCGGTATGTCTTGGGAATCCCAGAATCCTCATCGGCAACAAGCTTCAGGCGAAGTTGCTTAGCTAGCATAGAGGTCGCGCTGCCTCGGCTGTCATACATGTTTTGGTGCACAGTGATGACGTCGAAATGCTCAGACCTACTGAGCAAATCTTGAAGTTTGTGGACCAAAACACTAAAAGGTGTCGCCGGAGATGCCGTGCTTGCCGTCTTGATCTTACTCTGGCTGTTTCCACCCATGAACGCCTCCAAGAAGATGGGCCGGGGGTCAACATCCTTTGAAGAGATGGGCTTGGAGAAAACTTCCAACAGAACTTCGACAATCTTGGACGATTTGAGTTCATAACTAGTGATGCTCTCGAGCGCATCGCCCTCGAAATAAGAGGCCAGTTGTGCGAACAAACCCATGTACTTTGTTGCCGTAGTACCCTTTGAACTACAATCCTTGATCTCGTTGGCAAGCATCTTCAGGTCATCCAACACCGCAGTTGCTTTGTCTCGTGTGGGCTTGTCGCTGTCCTTCTCGTGCGTCTCGATAAATTTCTTGGCGCGAAGGGTGATGATGTCTTCGATGTTGGGCATTGGTGGTGGTTCACGCTGATCATCCGAGGACGAGGACGAGTCTGATTCATCGTCCTCGTCTCGGTTCTGACTGCTCGCATTCGGATCATCGTCAAAGTCCACTTCGTCGCCCTCACCGTCAGACCGCATTTCCATGTCGACTCCCTCGTTCGAATGACCGACTTGTGGATCGACTTCTGGTTCGGCAGAAGAGGCTGTGCTATCGCCAGAGGCCGTCACGGTGACACCCATGGTGGATTTTGGCTCTTTTGTCCGACCGTCCAATGTCTTACACGGACGGTTTGCTAGTTGCTGAATTTCCGAAATGACACCTTCGCGGTAGAATTGATATCGGTATATCGACTCCAATCGTTTGAGCAGCAGCTCAGCCGCTTGCAGAGCATACGTCACCAGAGATGGGTGGTCTTGTTGTGTGAATATTGACGCCAAGTGCGACGCATAGGGTACGGGCCGTAGGGCTTCCTCCAGAATGTCGGTATCAAGGTTCGACAGCATCTTGAGATGGGCAGTCAGTACTTTCTGCCGGACACTCAGGTTGACCGTACTGGAGTAGGCATCTGTCAGGGTCGGCAGGAGAATGACGGCAAAGCGCTTGACTTGGGGTTTGCACTCTTCAAGTAATTGTATACGCTTCTCGTTTGTAGTCTTTCTGTTCGACGACGAAAGGGGAAGCAAATCGTCACCAGGATAGCCAGCATCGAACAGGTCGTCAAGATACGAGAGGCCCTGTTGGGGAACATCAGGTAAAAGTTCGCAAATGACATTCAAAGTCTCAAAGACCTGATCTTTGGGCCGATGGATAAGCGCTTGCATAATGACTACAGAGTCGATCTTGGCTGCAACGTCCTCGGTACCACTGGGAGGAGAAACGCCAGTAAGAATCTGATACAAGGTATCGACAACGTTCATCTTCAACAACTCTGCAGAGAGGCGTGGGCTAGCTTTGGCCGTGTAAGCAAGCACCTGGAGAAACATGGTATGGATATTTGCTCCAATCAAGTTTGTTGTGCCTGGGAGAAGCAGGCGAAGAATGGCCTGTAGAAGACCTGGGCTGACGAGCTCCTCAAGTTTGCTCTCATGCTGCTTGAAGCTCTGGACGATGCGAGATACACAGATGCAGCCCTGCTCGACCACCTTTTGGTCGTTGTTGTTCAAGATGTTCTCCAGGATTGGCATGACGTCACGCACGACGGGGAACGAATCCTCTGGGATGTTACGGCAGCAGTTTGCAGCAGTTGTGACGGCTGTTCGCTGTGTGCTGGTGGCGAAGAAGTCGAGGAATGTCAGGCAGGCCGTAAGACCGCCCTCACGCACAATGACTCCAGGAAATTCGACGGAAATCTTCTCCAAAGTGCTCAAGCATTGTTCAGCCAAGTCGATGAAGTTGATTTCAAGCAGCTTGGAGCAGAGTACGGGGACGGCGCCACCATAGACGACGTTGGCAGTGGCTTGAGGGAGCGCTTCCATCAAGTTTGCGAGGCAGCGGCAGGCGAGCAGCATAATCTCGGGATTCTCCTCCATAGTAAACTCGTTGGGCTGCATGAGCTTGACGAGTTCCTTGACATATGCATCGGGAGAAAAGTGGCCCGCTAGGTTATCTTCGGTGGAGATGAGGAGCACTTCGGATAGCTCATTGAGAGCAATCAGTTGAACCGAATCGTCTGGCGACCGCAGTTGCTCCAGGATACCGCGTAAACGCTGAGTGGTGCCCGCCATGATGCCCGTCAGCTGCCTGAGAGCAGAAAGGCTGTGAGAGTTGCGTCCGAGAAATCCGCCAGCAAAGGGGTCATCGTCATCATCATCGTCTTCTTCTTCGTCCTCGTCGTCCTCGTCGTCCTCATCTTCGTCGTCTTCGTCGTGATCGTAGCGCCCGCGATGGTCGTCAGCGTGGTCGTCGTCACTGCTGTGATCGTCGCCGGATTGGCGAGCGTCGTCTTCAAGACCGACTGGTGGGGCGTCATCCATAGTGGTATCGGTTTCCATCTTGTTTGACCTTCTCGAGCTTCGGCGGGATGCGGAGGGTGTGTCTGCGTCGGGATTGTTGTGGGACGAAGGGTTTGGGTGCCGCCGAGAGCTATCGGGACCACCTTTGCGGGCGCTTCTGCTGCGTTTTGAGGGTTGTGGTGTCGACTTCTCGTCGATGGGATCTGATGGGGGGCTGCTTTCAGTCAGCACAGGGTCGCGTGGGAAAGTGCTTGGCACAGACCCAGTGGATGACATTGCGGCAGCGGCAGCTGCGGCTTTGCCCTTTGCCTTATTGGAACGGGTCTTTGGTTGTGTGGGTGGATCTTTATGGTCAATCTTGGAGCGTTTGTTGCGTGTTCCACGGGCCGGGAGAGGCACAGTGTTGTCTAGCTGGCCTGGGCTGTGGTCGGGCGCAGCAGACTTCCTCTTGCGGGAAGCTGAGGGCGGAGGGGGTGGTGGTTGCGAGGGCGGAGCCGACGGCGAGTTGTCGCTGTTGTTGGAGTTGATGGCGTTGATGGAGTTTGGGTTGGCTGATTGGCGCCTTTGCGAGCGAGTGACTCTGGACGACATGAGATTCAGACTTTAGGCTTGTGCAATCGAGAGGGTGCTCCGACAGGGTGGCGCCGGTGGGTTGCAGCAGTTGAGTGTCGACAAAGCAAAAAGGAGACGAGGCTGAAGCAGCGATGCTGGCAGCAGCAGCACAGGATGAGGAGATGAAGCTGAGCGGCGGAGTGGAAAATTGCTGGAGTGACGAAGGGTCGAGTAAAGCGAGCGGTATTTACCTTTGACGAGGTCCTCTGGATGCCATCAAGAACGCGCCATGAGGCGGGTGCTCGAGAGAGTGCGGTAAGTGCAAACACACAAAGGCACGGGGTGGGTGTAGCGGGAGGTGAAAGTTGGGGGATTGAGGGGAGCAAACGAGTGTGTTGCCCTGGGCTGGTGGTGATGGGTATAGAAAGAGACGTGGGTAATACTGGGTTGAACAACTGAGGTTGGATAACCTCGACGGTCGGCGGAGCTAGTTACGTGACCGACTAGCGGCCGCCGTTATCGATAGCGAACCTCAGCCCAAGCCTGCCATGTGCCGTGGGCCTTGTCTTGTCTTGTCTCGTGCTTTGTTTTGATTTATTGTACTCTTGAATATTTTTTTTTCATTTCTTTTCTTCTTTCTCAATACTAGCTAGTTGAAGAGATGGCGGATGGTTCGTCTGTGCTAGACTGAGTAGCAGCCTGGTTCTGCCTGGGCCATGGAATGAACATGCCAGTCACCCCGCCGCCATCCGGGTGCTTTGCTGCTCAGAGCCCGATGGCATGATTGAGTCAAGCCAAGGGAATCACACGCCGTCTGCTTCCACGGCCGGGTCTTGTTCAGCAGATGGGTGTGCATGGCAGCATGGCAGCATGGCATGGCATGGCATCCCACGGCCCGCGCCCACTGATTCCGCGACAGGCCATGGCTGCTTGTGGGGTCGGGAAAATGCCGACATCGCCCACGTGAGGCGCTCACATCCGCCAGCCAGCCCATGGCGACGGCGCAGAATTGGGCTGCAGGCGACCAACCAAGGGGTTGAGCGCAAAAGGCGTTTGATGCGCCCGTGTCATTGTCTGTACGTACATACAAATGTCTAGAGGGTAGACGGCCTGGCTACGGAGGGGCCCGATGGCCTAGTCGAGGGCATCGGGGCCTGGATAGCCCCGCCACCCACCCACGCAAAACCGTCTCAACCGTGCTGCCGCCTGGTCTGTAAGAGCAAGCGAATGCTACAGCCATGGCCGTTTCGCTGCCGCCTGCTCCCGTGTCGCCTATTCCTTGGGTACAAATACCGTCCTCGCGCTCAGTTGAATCAAATCAAAAAAAAACAAGAACAACAAGTCGCAAACCCTCGGGTGTCGCCTCTCGAGCCCCGCGCGTCATTGCCAGACCCCTACCGACTCCCTTCTCCCTATTGCCTAGCCTGCCGTTAGACTACCGGGCTCCCCGTTTATCGCAGCATTCGTAAGCCAAACACTCATAAATGTTCCTTTCCCGCCTCCAATGCTTTCGGCCGCTTAGACTGTCCTTAAAAGGCCCCACCTGTGCCCCGGCCTTTTGCCCATCTACTCACAACCCCCAGCTCCTCCCTCGCCGCCCGTCTCCTCCCGCTGCCCTCTGCCCTCTCTCGGAACCCGTCGTATTCTTTGCAACCGCCTCTCGCGTTGCAACTGCCGCTCGCATTGCGACCATGGCCTCCACCACCAACCGCGACATCCTCCTTGACGCCGGCGTCCCCGACGCCGAAGCCATGTCGCTCCAAAACTACACCTTCCCCAAGGAGAGACTGAAAAAGACTCTCTCCAACCCTAACAAGCAGCCCCTCGTCCTCGTCTCCTGCGGCTCCTTCTCCCCACCCACCAACCTCCATCTGCGCATGTTCGAAGAGGCTGCCGACTACTGCCAATTCGAGACCGACTTTGAGGTCGTCGGCGGCTTCTTCAGTCCCGTCGGCGATGCATACAAGAAGGCCGGCCTGGCTTCGGCCCAGCACAGAATCAACATGACTAGGATCGCTGTCCAGGACAGTTCAACCTGGATTGGCGTCGACCCTTGGGAGCCGCTGCACAAGGAATACCTCCCCACTGTCAAGGTTCTCGACCACTTTGACTATGAGCTGAACCAAGTCATGGGAGGAATCGCAACTGAAAACGGCGAAAAGCGCCCCATCCATGTTGCCCTCCTCGCCGGCGCTGACCTGATTCAGACCATGAGCACCCCAGGGCTGTGGGCTCGTGAGGATTTGAGCAGGATCTTGGGCCATTACGGAGCTTTCATTCTCGAGCGCAGTGGCACTGATATTGGTACGCTGACTTCTTGTACACCCCCCTTTTTTCCACATATGCTGAACGAAACAGACGATGCCCTTGTTCAGCTGCAGCAGTGGAGACACAACATTCGTGTCATTCCCCAACTCATCCAGAACGACGTCTCATCCACCAAGATTCGCCTGTTCCGCAAGCGCGGCAAGAGCATCCGCTACTATATTCCTGACAAGGTCGTCGACTACATCTACGAGCATGGCCTCTATAACGACGATGACAAGAAGGTTGCCGACAAAGGCAAAGCCGCCGCCTCTGCCGATGCCTCCGGTTCTTCCCAAAGCGTATCTGCTGCTTCTTGAACACCTACCTAGAACTCGCAATCCTTTGGTCCGTTCCCTCGGCGGCGAGAGCGCCACACTCAACTTCCACTTCCGACAGGACTGCCGCGCCATATTTTCTCCATGGACGCTGGTTTGCTACTCCATTTTGGGCGGCACATTGATTTGGGTACATGAAAAAGACTGCCATCATGGCACCGTCACTACTACTACTGCATGTCCAACAGATTATAGAGAGGCATGGGTGCGCCTTCGCAGGCGGCCTTATTGGCGGATAGCATATTGGGCCTATCCCCTCCCCTGCGCATTTCCTTTGTATTTTTTTCCATAATGATACCACACTCATACATACCAAATACACTATTATGATTTTTACTACACACACTTGAGCCGCCAGGGTCAAGGGGGGCTTGCACACACATGCACATGTGTTGTGATGTCATACAGTCGAGTCGTGCAGATGGCTGGGCAGATCCGTCTCGATGCAGGGCCTGGCCATCCGTTCTTCCCGACCAAGATGCACGGCTCCAGTTGGTTGCGGCACTTATCGCATGACGTACCGGCGTGTGTCCCAGAGAACGATTTACATGCCTTTGGATTTGACCACTTGCTTTTTGCGCTGCAATTGGCCCTATACACATACGTACATACAGATACGTACACACAAGGTACAAGCAGATGCCCAGGTCTTGAGTACGAGCTGACAAGTCCACCACCGGATTACACTCATATTCCAAGAATCATCACTACTGGCCAACAAATCACGTTGCAAAATCATTCCAAGTTCAAGGCTCGCCGGTGGTTCCAAGAGCGCATCCCAAGCGGCGCTTAGGGTGTGCCCAGCCGCTCCGCCACGTCAGGTACGCCATCAACACAAATCACCCCAGCAACCACCTCGACATGGTAGCAAGCTTAACCCATGCATGCAGCCAGCCGCCATTGTACCTATCCCCGTCGCCAGTGCTCAAACCCTTGATCGTTTGAATACAAGTTCGAGTCTGCTGCCCAAACTATTATTACGTGTGTTTTTCTTTTGGCCATGGCCAGTGCCATATGAAGTGCTTCTAGCCCCACGGCCCCTTCACCGCGCTTTCGCACTCCCGGCATACCAGAGCTCCTTGTACCTACTACCCCTCTTACAATGAGTGACCGCGACCGCGATCCGTCGCGCAGAAGACCCCATGGCGATGAACGAAGACGACGCCGAGAATCGCACGGTGATACCGACCCGGAACGCCGCCGGCGAAGAGAATCTCATGGCGAACGAGCCGCTCCCGACGCAGAGGGCAGGCGCAGAAAGGGACACCGAGCGACTGACTCACAAGGAGACGTCCTGCCACGGCCTCAGCGTCGCTCAAGACAACAGAGTGATACCGAATACGAGTCTCCAGCTCCCCGCAAAGCGCGGGGCTCCCGTCGCAACTCCAGAACAGATGGAAGTGGCAGCCGGGGCTCTGCACCCTTGAGCTTGGAGGCTCTCGCAAAGCTCGACAAGACCAATGCAAAAAAGTCTTCAGGCTGGGGAACCTATGACTATGACGAGGACTACCTAAAAGAGGTGAGGAGAAAAGAAAAAGCTCTTGAAAAAGAGAGGATAAACGAGGAACGTGCCGAGAAGAGAAGGCAGCAGAAAGAGGACGAGGCCAGGCGGCGTGCTGCAGAGAGTGATGCAGCCATGCAAGAGGAAAAGGCAAGACGGCGACGTGAAGAGCGGCGAAAAGCGGCGCAGTTGAGAGCAAGCCAGACGGAAGACGAACTCGACCGCAAGCGGGGCTCATACACTGAAGACGAAAGAGAAGAGCGGAGACGGCGACGTGAATCCAGGTACACAGAGTCAGAGGCCGAAGAGAGAAGAGAACGGAAGCGGCAGGAGAAGCAGCACAGAACAGAGCAAAAGAAGCGGCGTGTCATCAGCGGTCCACTGGCAGAAGAGGGTGGCATTGACGACGACTCCGAATACCGTTACATGATGGAGAAACGTGGAGGAGGAAGAGGCGGTCCACCAACAGTCTACTCGGAAGAGGAGCTCGCAAAGAAGAAGAAGCGAAAGCGTATACTAATTGGCGTGCTATCAGTCATTCTTTTGCTGGCCATCATCATACCCGTGGCGGTCGTGCTATCAGGGAAAAGCAGTAGCCCTTCCAACACAGGAGCGGATCCGCAGGAGGCGTGTCGTCCGGGCCGTCGAACAGTAATCTGGAGGGCAAAGATCGGAACAGTGTGCCAGAGCAGGATCGTGGCGGCATACTGGATCCCTGGTCCTGGTATGATACTACGGATTTTAACGTCACCTACACAAACGAGCTCGTTGGAGGCCTCCCTATTATCGGACTCAATTCCACATGGGATGACGACGTTCAGGCCAACCCATCGGTACCCAAGCTGTCGGACAAATTCCAATATGGTAAGATGCCAATCCGTGGTGTCAATGTCGGCGGCTGGCTTAATCTCGAGCCCTTTATCACACCGTCCTACTTTTCGCAATATGGATCAAAGGATAACGTGGTAGATGAATGGACGTTTCTCAGCAAACTGGGACCCGCTAAAGCCAAAACGACGCTGGAGAAGCATTATGCAACCTTCATCACCAGAGAAACGTTTGCAAAGATTCGAGAGGCTGGAATGGACCATGTCCGCTTTCCATTTGGCTACTGGATAGTCCAAACTTACGATGACGATGTATACGTCCCCCAGGTGTCATGGCGCTACCTCCTCCGCGGCATCGAGTACTGCCGGCAAAACGGCCTACGCGTGAATCTCGATCTCCATGGCGCACCAGGCAGTCAGAACGGATGGAACCATTCTGGTCGTCAAGGTGTTATCGGTTGGCTCAATGGCACGGATGGTGATCGCAACGCCGAGCGCAGCCTGGAAATCCATCATAAACTCTCCGTCTTCTTTGCCCAAGACCGCTACAAAAACCTCGTAACAATGTACGGCCTAGTCAACGAGCCCCGCATGGTCGAACTCGACACAGACAAAGTCCTCGCCTGGACGCAAAAAGCTATTGACCAAATCCGCTCCGACGGCATCACGGCCATCATCATCTTCGGCGACGGCTTCATGGGCCTGGACAAATGGCAAGGCAAACTCCAGAACAACAAGGACATCCTCCTCGACGTGCACCAATATGTCATCTTCAACACCGACCAACTCAAGCTCAAGCACCGCGAGAAACTCAACTTCGCCTGCGAGGCCTGGACCCAGCAATCCAAACGCAGCATGAACAAGCAAACCGGCTTCGGTCCCACCATGTGCGGCGAATGGTCCCAAGCAGACACCGACTGCACCCAATACATTAACAACGTCGGCACAGGCTCCCGCTGGGAAGGCACCTTGCAACCCACAGACAAAACAGGCGCCGTCCTCGCACCCCAATGCCCCTTGCAATCCTCGCAGTGCTCCTGCGAACAAGCAAACGCCGACCCCAGCTCCTATTCGCCCGAGTACAAAAAGTGGCTCTACCAATTCGCCATTGGCCAAATGGACGCCTTCGAGGCGGGCTGGGGCTGGTTCTACTGGACCTGGGAGACGGAGAGTTCCACTCAGTGGAGCTATCGTCGCGGTCGCGAAGCTGGTATTCTACCCGATAAGGCCTACGACCGTGACTGGAAGTGTCCCGGTGGCGGCATTGAGAATCTTGAAGAGTTTGAGGGCCTCAGTGAGGTTTTTAGGAGGGATGCCGGGAACGTCAGTTTAGCACCTGCGGCGGCGGCGTGGGTGTGAGAGAGATGGGTTGGGGGAAATTAACACGATGATGATGTTGATGTTGATGATGAGCGTAATGCGTATGGCGATATGAATTGCGTTTTTTTTCTC
>JAWDHC010000479.1:0-13203 GCA_036172615.1 Curvularia verruculosa
GTAGTTTAAAATAGCTACTTTTTTTATGACTTTTTCTTTTTGTCACCCTACTGTAATATTCTGCTCAAGAGCTTATGGGTAGATACTTGCTTCACAGTGAACAACACAATCAAATCCAATATTAGCAGTAGTGCATGGATCGTGGCATCCAGCGATAGAAATGGTGACTAGGCATAGCAACGAAGCAGTAACAAACCCGAAAAAATGCATGGTAGGTTGTTGAAGATCAAGTACGTAAAATCGGTCTTATTGATAACAAGTTCCGAGGCATTAGAAGGATTTTGATGAGCTGATAAACGTGATCAGGTGAAGGAAGAGTTCATAAGGACAGAATGGCAGTTGCGAAGTAAGCGCTAGTGGCAGTAATCTGTAGAATATTAGAAAAGTTATCGGCGACATGTCCACGTAATCCTACCTTTGCGCTGATTGTCTTCTCTGACGTGAGCTTGAGTGTTCTATAACTACCCCTCATACTTCTCAGGGGAAGAGCTCTTCCTTCTATTACTTGCAACACTTATGAAGAAAAACATGCCTTGCAATCACTTGTCTCACACAGAGGTCTCAGACTGCGACTGTATTTCCTTGGTACAGACTAGGACAGAGCAGTACAGCCTGGCTACTTCTAAAAGCAGGCACCTCCCCATATACCCTCACCGCCAGTTGGCCTACAGCAGGCACCGAATGCTAGAGTAGCTTGTACTTCCTTAAAAAAGTTAGTCTTACTTTGCTCAGGGCTTGCATTGGAAGACAATTCGCATACCGTGTTCTGGGTGAGTACATTTCCAGAGAAGACGCAGTTCTTGCCGTCCCAGGATCCACGGACGTCGTCTGCAGTTCCTGGAAAAGTAATTCCATCACCATCAATGCAACATGTAGTGGCGATCCTATCGTTAAAGCTCTCATCGTCACCTGTACAATAGCACTTGTTCCACTACGTATTATGTCTTAGTCTAGCGGTCATGTGTGAAAGTATTAGCCTGATGGCATTGCCTGTTATACTTACAGCGGAAACAATAGGGATGATTAGGATGATGGCTGTGAACAAGTGCCCCTTCATGGTGTGTAATGAGGTATTCTGGATAAGATTTCCAATGTGCTGATCAAATTGCTTTTTTCGTGCGGTAAAGTGGGACGTAGTGTTTGTTCTTGTATTTATAGCTAGAGGCTAGTCTAACTTGAATTCCTTATTAAGGTGTCAAAGGGATATGTAACATAAGCTTGATTGAAATGGAAGTGATACAAAGCTCAAGGTCTGATTGAAAGTTTTACTGTTGCGCTCTTATTTAAGCGGTATAAACCACTATATGTACTTTGGCGAACTGTCTTCCCTTACGTAAATTTTGCTTGGTTGATAGAATAAGTATTCATTAAACGTGACTGAGTCAAATGTTGTTGTAGAGCCAGGGTATATTTTAATTAAGCCGAATACTACTACTTAGACATAAATTGTAGTGGAGTAGACGTTAGTATTAAAGTAGTATAGACTCGAAAGAAAACTCGATTTGAATACAGGCTAGAGGAGACATTATATACAAGTGTTATGGCATTGTTTCTTATAGCCATAGTATTAGTATGCTTAAGCAGCGCCAACAGTCATAGCGGCTGAGGCAACGTTGCAATAGTTAGACTGAGCATCTACTACAGGTACGCGCCATAGCCATTCTGAGCAGCTAATTCGTATAATAGTAGCGCCGAATTCGTTGAGACAATATCTCATATTATTTAAAAACGCTAATGCAGGCTATCTGCTTGCCAAGCGCTACCAACGGCGCAGGTCCTATACTCCTCTTTTTCACATCTAACTGAACATATAGGGGTCTCAACCGAAGCAATAACATTATCTAGATTGGTTGGTTTCTAGTAAGGAAAACGTTCAAACGATGTTAGACTTTGAGATAGATCTTTTAGATCTCCAGCAATATATATCTGCTATAAATTATCTAGTATTTGACTTTTCTCCCAATATTGCTTCAATATTTTGCATCTGACAATACAGTTTCTTGCGAAAGCCTACAATAACCATTACGAAGAACAAAAAAGCTTGAATAAGCTAGCAAAACACTGTTTATTAGTCAGTACCGTCGCTATAGACTTCCAGGATGCTGCTTGCGACTCCCAACTCGGCCCCAACTACCGTGCGTGGGTTACCAGACCTGGTGGCCTTTTGCGATCTCAACGTTGGTGCCAAGAGATATTTTCTGCCTCAACACGCACCCTGCGTAAATCGCTCAATCTGTCTACCAATAGGTTGGTACACAGAAAGGGCCTGAGTAGAGGGCAGAGTTTGTCTTATGTAAGACCTTACCCAGGGTATAGAGACAGGGTAAGTCAAACCTCAAGACTAGAAAATATGTGGGTATTGTTAAGCCTAACTGTCAGTTGAGATACAGCACGAGTTATAATGCGAGTAATCGTTAGTAGACATTCATGTTAAGACCCGACGAATCACTAGGGATCTAATTTCGTAATTGTTCACTTTATATAGTTACGGCGTACATGCTGACTTAGTCATGCCTAAGATGGGCCGAATAAGGTTTTTAGAGAGATAAGGTGCTTACCTGATCTGAAACAGTCCGGATGCTCAATCACACCCGAAATATATGGTTCATCAATTACCAGAAGCTATTATGTATGCTACTAAATATCAATACCTATCCATGCTGCAATAGATTACACAAGTTACTACCAGATAGATCTTTGTAGAGTCTTTCATAGCCAGTGTGTATTATAAGGATGGCCAAGCAGATAAAAGCGAGACACAAACATTAGAGCACTTGAACAGAGCCACTTGTACCATTCCGTCTTCCCTCTCTAGCAATTTAACCATCAGTCTAGAATCCATCTATCGGCCTGCCCCTCAGTCTAAAGTGAGAATACTAGCAGCATCTTCATGTGAGCCCATGGTAGAACACGCAGACACCACATATCTTCCACAAAGGTGCAGTCGAGTTAGTTTTGACTGGATTGCTCCAAGTCGATCCGAGTCCTGACAGATATCTGCAAAACCATACTCGAGGACTGAATATACCTATAAATCTACACAAGTAAAGATTGATGTTTATAAAAATTTTGCAGACTTTTAATATTCATTTTACCAGAGCACATCTATCCTAGAATTCCTACAGAAGCTCTAGATATTGCCTTTTGCTCCCGCACATTTATAATACATGTAGACATACACATATTGGAAGTAAGAATTTCCCACGATCCTACACCCTCCTATTACGCTGGCACATAGAACGCAGCACGCTATGCTGCTCAATACTATACACATCATGCAGTCACGCAAGACCACACTCCTATATAGCTTATAGAGAGAGATGGGGTGTTATTTTTCTTATTAACAAAACCTCGACTCTCCATACACACTGAAGTGGCTAGTAATCATCTCCCAATCCGGTTCGCCCATCGCAGTCTCGCTCTATTTACTTTTTTACACACTATGTATATGCCTCCATATAGGTGACAATACGACTAATTAATACGCATCCGACTCGTCTTGCCTGCCTAGGCAGTTCAATTCTCTACTTTTTTCCCATGTGCAAGGGTTCTAGTATGAGTGAAAAGTAGAAGTACTGGATATTATGGGATTAGTCATAGATGGCTCAATTTTGTAGAACATATCAATAAAAATATTGTCTACAAGGACGAGCTTCAAATAAAGTCCAGAAACCTTGAGTCAGAATCCCTTGGTGCGTTATCAAGCCGGGGCAAGAGTCACTGTGCCGAATAAAAGTCACCACCTCCCTCGCACCACTGGGGTAGAAAAGCAGTGAAGACCTTGGTGTGGCGAAGTGGCTACGCTATTGCGTTTAAATACGCCTTATGCAGTGCCAACTAAGGTTTTAGGTTGCGGCGCAAGGGTTTCTAGCAGCAAAGCTTGTTCTCTGAACCTTAACTTTAAGAGCGTGGATTGGCGTAGAATGAGCATAGATGAGGACGACGAGGCGGAGTAGTTTAATATATTAACGTTAGTGTACTAGCGGAATGGTAGTAGCTAAGCGTCGTTCAGCTACACATGCAAGTTGAAAATACGTTGGTTACATGGATGATATTATTATCCTATGCCCGGCCCCATTATCTATATCTTTTTAAAAAACGAAAAACAACCCCCAGATCACAGCTCCCGCTTGTAAAGCGGTGTCTCGCCTGTAAAGTTACCCGACTGACCGGAAAAGTTGTCCGTACTGCTAAAGTCCTTGACGCGACCGAGCAGAATCTCCAACATGCGGTATCCGACACCGGCCGTATAGCCAGGCAGTTCGTGGCCAGCAAGACGGGCAGTGTAGAAGGTCAGGCCGCGCTCCTTAGTCCAGTAGCCTTGGTATCCGGCGCCAGCGAGAGAACCAGAATTGTACTCGGGATGGTAGGGCACGTAGAGGTTCTTGGAGGGGTACTGCGAGAAGCCCTGGGTGCCGTGCCAGGTCATATTCTGGATAGCGAAAAGAGTACCATTGGTACTGAGGAGCATGTCGAGGTCTCCCGAGCCGATGATGGCGTTGTTGGTGTGCTCGATGACATTCTGAAGGACTCCGTTGTTTGCAGGGCCGACGGACGTGTCTGATCCATTATCGGTACCGTTGCCAAAGACGTTGATGTCTGTGCACTGTTGCCAGTTGCTGTTGGGATTCGCGTGAAGAGCTAGCTTGACATCTGTTCGGTTGAAGTAGATTTGAGCGCCTGGTGGGCTGTAGTCTCCTGTGTTGACTATGCCGAGCTGCGAGTACTTGAACGGGCACATGTCGGTAATGTGGTAGATGTTGAAGCACGGGTTTACCTCGAGAATGGCGCCATAGAAATTATCAAACTGATCGCAACTGTAGTTGTTGGCATTTGATGGGGGAGGAAGCACTGGGAAAGGTCCCTTTGGCGGAGGGAACCTAAAGTACTTGTCCATGTATTGAGTGTAGCCACATTCCTCGTTGTGCTTCCGAGATCTCTCCATATAAGTGTCGTTCAGGAAGATGAGTTTCTGCCAGAATTCCACATACGGCTGCATGACAACCTGCTGCTGAACAGTCTCATCGCCAATGATAGGGTCGTTGATGGAGATACCAGCAAGGTTGTAGTACTTCTTGTTCTTGGCGGTGATGAAGCTGTTGGCAATGTAAGGAACATACATTCCGGCATAAGATTCACCGGTGATGTAGGTCTTCCAGTTGTAGGTCTTGAAGGTATCAACGAAGCTCTTGTAGAAACCACGGAACTCGTTGCCAAGTTCAACCTCGTTGGTGATGTTGGGCACGCCCTCAGAATAACCAACACCCACAGGCTGCTCCACCCATAGGACGTTGGTAAGGTTGTTCCAAGAGTATGGGTTTTGGGTTGGGGCGAGAGTGCCCTCCATCCACGTGAATGGGCCATTCTCAGTCAGTAAACCACTGAGCGAACTGCAGCCAGGGCCACCATTCAACCTATGAGTGTTAGAACGACGTCTGGGGAGAGGGTTGTGTATTAAAAATCGCTTACCAGATGACAATCTCCTCTGGCTTCTTGTCCAGAGTTGCTGGGAAGAACCAGAAGAAGAGCTTTCGCGTCTCATGTGGGTTGTCCGAGATGGGCAGTAGGCCAGCATAACTCTCGCCAACATCAAAGTCGACACCGGGAATACCAGTTCCATTGACGGCAAAGGCTGGAAGAAGATTAGCATTTTTTTTGATGACCCCTCGACACTCGATACTCACGTTTGGTCTTTGTGGTAGAGAAAAAACTCTCTGCCCTCCTCCGGATCTCCGGGTTCCGGAAACCCCGGCCAGCAATATGTCTCTCGACGACCGGGTTGGTCTTGACGACTCTGTTGATATCGTCGATTCTCTTGACCTTGCTAAAGGCACCCAACTTGTGAGGGGTGTTGGCAGCAAGTGCCGTGGAAGCACACAAGAAGGACCCAAGCACCGAAACCAGCTTCATCTTTGTGGTTGACTGGTGGCCGATTGCTCTGAGAACAGGTCAAAAAATTGACGGGCCAGCGACGAGATTTAAACGTCCGCAGCGAGCCATTTTCCTCGGGATGGACACGCTTGCGCTTGGCCGAGAAGAGCAGGAGGGTATGCGGAGATTCAACGAAAAGTGGTCATAGAGTCTAGCAGACAGGCTGGAGCCAGGATGTTAGCGGCCGTGCAGGCCGAGCAGGCTGTGCTATATGGTAGATGTTGGCCTTACTGGGGACAATAACGCAACATGACGCAGTCGGCAATGAAGTATAAGCAAGACGACCTTCCTGAAGCGAACTGGTAGGACGGAAAAGCTAGTAGTGATTGGCCGATACACGTGCACGCTAAGCTGTGATGAAGCCTAGTTCGGCTGTTATGTGGAGCCGTGTGGCTTGGGACGGAATGCTTGTGAATGCTTGGTCAAGCTTGGGGATTTGGCGTTCAACATCACAGCAGCCCGCAGTACTCGTATTGCCATTTCAAGCTAGTCGTATCTATGACCGCTTGGTAATGGCATGCTACATGGTGGAGGCGTTGCCGTCATGAAGATTTACCGGGCAATTCATCAGCGTAGTCTAGTGTCGATGCCCGTGGCAGTGCCAAGCTGTATGTAGCCCGGACTGTAGCATGGTATAGCGCTGGATATTGCAGTAATCATCAATGGTGCACGCGCGTTCTTGTAGCATTTACTAAACTTTTCGGAGATGAGGCTGCGACGCATAGGTTGCTCATGGTTGGCTCAGACGGAAATGGCCGGTTTCTTAGCTGCACCGTTTTGCCACTATGATTGCACACATACATCTATTGACCACCACTAACCCGCATCTTTCACGGCACCTTGTTCCGAAGGAGGGAGGTGAGCATGCATGACACACACACACACACACACACACACAAGCGCACCCAAACGCTTGCTGGTCTCTCTTGGTGCAGGATTCAACTAACGTGGATGCATGCTGCGAGCAGCATCTTCGTCAAGCCTTCCGCCGACTTCCGTATACTATATACATAAAACAAACGCACTATCGTCAACATGTTTCGTTTTGACACAAAGAGCGGCATAGACTGTTTGCATGGTTCGACGGGCAACAAGGTAAACGGCCCGATCAGACCAACTCTGGTTGAAAGATGGCGCCGATGGGTTTCACAGGCAATGTATGTCGAACCCAAACGCACATTGGGACAAAGTACGATAGTTGAACCGAGTTCCAGCTGTGAATTTAGCTCATATAACTACAGTGCAGGTGATAATGGCGAGCATCATCGTTCGTGATTCATACAACCCACGGCCCGTGACGCGTGCGGCACCGCCCACCGACTGTTGTCCCTGCATGTCAAGTCCTGTACAAGGGACCGTGTGTCAACCGGACAGGGATCATTGCGGATCTTTTGTTGTGCACCGACACGTTTTGCAAAGAATTCCAGTCATGCTAGTAGCGATCCACCATTCATGTTGTAGTACAAGATAGAGTTTATATATATACAACTGTGTACGATCTAGCTCTGCGCGTCCTGATCAGAAGAGGGCTCAACACTTCCCAGGTCAATCAGACCGCCAGCAGGCGGCGAGAACTGGCGTAATTTCACGCCACCCTCTTTAAAGATTTTGGCCGTCTGGTCGTCGACCAAATATCCCTGGTTATATACCACCTCGGTTATACCGACCTGAGTGATCTTGACGCTGCATGTCAGACAGGGACAGGTGTTGCAGTAGAGGATAGCACTGCCGCCGATGCGGTCGCGTCCTGCCTCGAGCAGGGCATTCTCTTCGGCATGAAGACAGAGACAAGTCGAGAGACCTGAGCCTCCTTTTGCAGCGTTGTTGCAGCGAGGACCTGAACCTTGTCAGCACGTACTCAATCAAGACGTCTATCACCGCCAACGTACATCCGCCCTCATTACAGTTGGTCATGCCACGTGGGGTACCGTTGTAGCCAGTGCTTATGACGCGCTTATCCCTGACTATGCAACAGCCAACTCTTCGCTTCATACAATTACTCCTCAGCGCCGCTAGATCCGCCAGCTGCATAAAGTACTGATCCCAACTCGGACGCAGACGGGCCTCGTCGGTGAGGTTGAGCTTGCGAATGGCAGCGCGCAGAGACTCTATGGAATCGGTCGAGTTGAGTAGGTGAAGCTGTGCCCGGTAGGCCATCCAGCTCAGGCCCGTGTTTGGAGCGAACTGGTGCTCATCGTTCTGCGCGACAAAGTCAAGGAGAGAAGGAGGAGCAATGCCACTTGCAGTGCAACGGTCATGGTAGCGCTTCCACTGCACTTTGGCAGGGGCATGGACGCTGATGAGCAGGAAAAACGGCCTTTTCAGCAACGCATCCACGACGGAAGCATCCCATATGTCAGTGAGGACCCAGCGCTCCCTCCACCTCAGCGTGACAAATTCCAGTAGCGCATCGACGTCTTGAAAAGTATGTTGGGGACTGACAGTAGGCTGCGCTAAGGCCGGATGCTCATTGTGAGGTGCTTGGGACGGGCTGGCCAGGCGTAGGCGGGTGAAGTTGTACTCGTCGATGAGGCAGGACGCGATCTCGGACTTGCCCGCACAGATTCCTGCTGCTTGTCAGCAAGCGGCCGGCGTGTCTAACGAACGTCTTGCCTCCACACACTCCGATAAGCATGGCGATGGATGTTGGTGATGTGTTGCTCAGATGGCGATGAAGAGCTACATAGCATGCACCAGACACAGGTACTACGTGTCGGTGAGAAGACCAGCAGCGCGCCCGTGTGCGCGGCTGCAGGAACGCGCCTTAGCGCTGCCCCGCCTCCCCGCTGTCCGCCTGCCCGCCCGCCTGGCTCGAGATGGGAGGGCACAAGTGACACGGCGGGGCTACGTGCACGCCTGCCTAGAGCCTCACCAGGACAAAACACCATCATGCGCCTGTGACAGCTTCACGTGCCTCACCCTCTGCACTGCTCCTATGACCTGCATGCTCTCCGCCTGCTCTCCGCCATAGACTTTGTGTCCATCCCCCGTCGTCTTTCCTCAGCCAACTA
Source organism: Curvularia verruculosa (assembly GCA_036172615.1). NCBI lineage: Eukaryota > Fungi > Ascomycota > Dothideomycetes > Pleosporales > Pleosporaceae > Curvularia > Curvularia verruculosa. Next base: position 8,943 of record JAWDHC010000479.1, read on the forward strand.
TCCCTGGCATCCATCATCCATCCGCCCAAAGCAGCCAGTCTACCCCACCATCACATATACCATGGCGTCGCTCAAGTTCGCTCCTTGGATGAGCGATGTCGACGTGCAGTTCTATGCTGCTCTTGCTCACATCAAGATCAACCATGACAAGCTCGATGATTCTGCGCGCAAGGTGCTGGGCTTGTACGAAGTGCGCCCGGCAGAGCACTCGTCGCGCTCGATGCGCATCCAGATCCATCCCAATGCGCTGACGTCTGATGAGTACGCAATGCCACCCCGATACACAAGCACACGCCTAACCGCGCTTCAGCACACCCCCAACTTTTTGCCGCGCTGAAGGCATCATCAAAAACTGCAACACGATTGAAGATTACAAGGGCCTTGACCGCGCGGCCATACTCGAACGCTCCGCCCAAACGGTACGACTAAACGGCTCTGCAGCGCGACCCAACTGCTCACTAACCATGTGTAGATATGGGAGGCCATTCACGACGGCTCCATCTATGAATGTCCCTCATTACTGTCGTCTTTCACGGCTATCATATTTGCTAATCTCAAAAAGTACAAGTTCACTTACCACTTTGGCTTTCCAGCCATACAATCAGACCCGCCCTGGAAACAGATAGGTGATGTAACAAGACTGCAGCCGAGAGAAACCACGTATCTGGTCGACGCGGTGCAGACATGGAGATACAGCTCTGACGTGCGCCAAAGAGGTTTCTTCCTTGCGAAGCGCATACGCGGGGGAGGCGACTTGGAAGATAGGCCAAGGACACCCGTCACCCCCCTTGAAGAGTTTGGCTACATATGGGGCATCGGTAGACTTGAAGCCTATGAAAAGGGTTTCTTCGACAAGGTTGATAGCCAGGACCGCTTCATATGTTTTGCAGATCCCTCAACATACGAAACCAACCCAGGATGGCCACTTCGCAACCTCCTCATTCTCATACGACATCGATGGAACCTGAGCGATGCCCAAATTCTGTGTTACCGTGACACGCATACACGGCGCGACCAGTCTAATTCTCTGATCCTGCAACTACGCTCTGATGCGGATCCTGATGCCGCCCCTACATCACCCATATTGGAGCGAAGGAACACAGGCCCACAAGTCCCACCACTGCCCAAGGTAACAGGCTGGGAGCGCACGGAAAGTGGAAAACTCACCTCCCGCACTGTGGACCTATCAGAGTATATGGATGAGACCAAGTTGGCAGACCAGGCCGTAGACCTCAACCTCAAGTTGATCAAGTGGCGCATCGCTCCCTCAATCGATTTGGATGTCATTAAGAATTGCAAATGCCTACTACTCGGGGCAGGTACGCTCGGTACTTATGTTTCGCGCACCCTCATGGGATGGGGTGTCAGAAAGATCACGTTCATCGATAATGCGACCGTCAGCTTCTCGAATCCTGTGCGGCAGCCACTATTCAACTTTAAAGATTGTTTGCAAGGTGGGGTTAAGAAGGCAGAAAGGGCTGCAGAGGCTCTAAAAGAGATATACCCTGGCGTGGACGCAAAAGGCCATGTCATGCAGGTTCCCATGCTCGGCCATCCCATGACCGATAGCGAAACTACAAAGACAGAATTCGAAAAGCTGCAGCAACTGATTTCCGAGCACGACGCCATATTTCTGCTCATGGATACACGAGAGAGCAGATGGCTGCCGACAGTCATGGGCAAGGCACAAGGCAAGATTGTACTGAACGCGGCCTTGGGATTCGATACCTATGTCGTCATGCGCCACGGTGTAAAGGCAACGCGGGAGGGTGATGTAGAGCTTGGGTGTTACTTTTGCAATGATGTTGTTGCACCAGCAGACGTAAGTCATGACTGGCCGTCGAGGATTTAGAAAGAGAGCTGACCGATACGATGCAGTCCCTTAGCAACGCGACTCTTGACCAACAGTGCACCGTCACTCGCCCGGGTGTAGCTCCGCTTGCATCGAGTCTCATAGTTGAGCTCCTTGTATCCATCCTCCAACACCCCTCACAAGCTCTTGCTCCACCTCCCTCTCACCAAACCAGCTCATCCACTGCAAGCTCCCATCCCTCGCTCCCTCCTCCTTTCCAGCATCCGCTCGGTACCATCCCCCACACCATCCGTGGCTACTTGTCCACTTTTTCCAACGTGCAAGTCGAAGGCAAACCATTTGACTGCTGCTCTGCGTGCAGCAGCAAGGTGCTTGATGCGTACACGGCCGATCCGTGGGGATTTGTGCAAAGGGCGTTGAATGAGCGGGGGTGGGTCGAGGAAATGAGTGGGCTGAAGGAGGTGCAGCGACTGGCCGACGAGGCGGCTGCTGACGTGGATTGGGAAGAGGAAGATGAGGGAGGACTGGATGAAGAAGGCGAGATGCTCTAGTCGTTTTTTTTATATTCTCTTTTCCTTTGTCTTCAGTCCAGGTCTTGTTTGTACTCTTGTTTTCCAAAGTCTTTTTGTCTTCGTTTGTTTGATCAGCTTGGAGTGAATTCATCCAAGTAATTCCGGAGTGCAAATGTATACAACAATTTTTGTCAAGTTTATTTTGATATAGTTCTTAACTAACGTACATCCCGCATGACCGAGAAACCCGCCTCACCGAGATGGATTTGCTATCTGACCTCCTATTTCCTTTCCACGCAAAAATATCGAGCTTCAATTAATGTGTTACTACTAATTAGACAATGGTCATCAAACTGGTAGTATTTGCCACAAAAAATACAGTCGTCTTCGTTGTGCTATTCAAAATTTCAGGCACAACGCATGCAGCGAGTCTTCCTTCGCACCCCTGTATTATCATGGCTACCTAGATAATTTCCCGGTTCGGAGTATTACAATATTACATCGATAGCCAGTTCACATTCTCCTACACGTAGCATGTATTCGGATACAATAACAATTGTTTCCGTGAGTTTCTCCACGCGGAGTATACTATACCAAGACTAGTGCAGGCTAGCGTTGTGGCCTAGCGTGTTTATACAATCTAATATAAAACAAAGCCCACGTGTGCTGGGCGCCGCGTTATGCCTAGTTGGCCCTCGTTACAGCGCTGCTTTAGAGCATTTGTTCATAGAGCAGGCTAACTAGGTAGAGCGACCAACGGGCATCGCTTAGTGCTCGTTCACACGTTGTCACATGCTAGACAAGCTAGCTGTGTCTGCACCTCCCTGAAACAGCCTCTCGACTTGGTCACGATACGCTACTTTCAAGGGCGCGAAGATTCCGACGTCACAGGCTGAAGCTTATGGGAGGTGTGAGAGGGAAGACAGCAAAGGATGATATTACTCTCGAAGCAGTACCCCAGGATCTCGAGCATGTCGTGGCTGCCGAAGCCGTCGCAGATCAGCGTAAGCTAGCCAGTTCGATGCAAATGAGGGCAGCGCAGCGCAGCGCTACGGCACTCATGCTAGGCGACGCTCAGCCTTGCGTCTCAGCCTGACTGCTCTCGCATCGCTCTCTCTGCCTTGCTCTCTCCTCTCCTCTTCTGTCGCCTCCAGGTCCCCGTCCGACAGCTCCAGCAGACGCTGCTGCCATATAATCAGTAATGGTGGGACCTAGCATGGGAAGGACGCGGGCCGAGGCTAACGCGACGCTAGGTTCGACCGCTCACGAACAAAGACGTGGGCCTAAAGGTGCTCCGGGAAGCACCGAAAGAAGCGCAGAACATCGAGTACGTTTGCCTACAATGACTGTTTGCACACAACTTACAGGCCGGCTAGCATTGTCGCAGTCCACGGTCTCGGCGCCCATCCCGATGACAGCTGGTGCAAGAATGCCGGCACGGCAAAAGAGCCGCAATGGCGCAACTGGCTCGTCGAAGACGATATGCTGCCAGCGGTAGCGCCAAACGCGCGCATCATGCGGTACGGGTATGAGTCACAGTGGTTCGGCCAAGAGGCGATGCAACAGAGCGCGTCTACTGTCGCCGAGCGGCTGCTGAGAGCGTTGAAGCGGCAGAGAAAGGTGCCAGCCCGTGCTTGGTAGGCGTTGAGTATCCGCTGACTGTGTTAGGATGTTCCGTTCCGTCCGCTGGTGTTTGTAGCGCATTGCTTTGGCGGGTTAGTTGTGCTCAAGGTGAGGGGTCAGACTAGAAAAAGACGCCGCAGTCGCTAAACGTTTCCGCAGGCACTCTTGGAAGCTGAACAGTACCCCAAAGAATGGCCTGGACTGTTCTCGTCGACTACCGGTCTGGTCTTCTTCGGTACGCCCTTTCGGGGCGCCGAAGGGATGAACCAGATGGAGATGCTCGAGGCAGCGCGGCGTGAGTACCACGACGACC
>JAWDHC010000480.1:0-13054 GCA_036172615.1 Curvularia verruculosa
ACAGCTAGCGTGTAACACAAACCCGTGTGGAACACTAACCCGTGGGGTACGTTAGCAGGAATTGACAGTATAAGAAGCACCGTAAGGACTAGAGATAGAAGGCAGATTTCTAATATCCTTTCGTATAAGGCCTATAGGTGTTCTGTCTTGAATCAAGGTTCTTCTGTTGTCCCACGCACTCCCATATGCCTCTGAGTGACACTTCCAACCGATACTGATCCGAAAAGATCTTACCTGTGCCGTTACAGCCACTGGGCCACAACAACCAAAAAGGTACGAGTAATCAGCATTTTACTGATTACCGGGCATGGAACAGTATATATAGTCAGACTGGACCAAGGTCTGACATTAGTAATATATATTGTAATAGAATACTTATACGCAGGGCTATTAAATAATGTATTAATAATGTTATTAGAACACTTGGTTGATGAAATATTTGATAGAGAAAACTTTCTTGGCGGGTACCTCTCACCAGCCTAGTCTCACGAACCCGTGAGGTACGTTATATGTATTTGTGAAAGTGCTTGCCATTAATAAGTCCTGCCTAACAATAGAATATTGTTTCACTGATCCCGTGTTCACTGGATATGATTCTCTACTCAAGCATATTGCCACAAGAGGTTTCTAATGGATATACGTAGTTCAATACAGACAGGCCCTCCGCTCTAACCAGGGTCTTTGTGTACTCCCCTGACAGCATATTCTAGTTCTCCCACCTGTCGTTAAAAGAGCAAAAGGCTAGAACAAGTTAGTCTATTCGGCTCACGTCTTATGTTGACCTGATAAAGGCAACGAGTTCGTCAGCCTATGCTGCACCAAGATCGGGAGGCCTACCTAATCTCTCGTTTGGGTAACCGGCATGGAAAACTCATACAAAACTGCGCGGTAGGTAGAACCAAGCTGATTGGAGATCTATTCGTAGCTCATATTCGCTTCGCGCAATTCATAAATGTGCAATATTGGATTACGGGTGAGGAGCCTACAGCGGGGAGATATGCTGGATATTTTCATGAACGCTGTAGGATTGGATCCATCACTAGGCGAGCTGGGCAAAAATCAAAGTTCATGTAGCCAAAAGGAGAACTTGGAGAGCAGCTTGACCCTATCCAAAGCGGAAATCATTTCATCCTCAGTGGAGCTGCGCACAAGCTCTTGATGATTGAGTACTGACGAAGCCAATTATATATACCTGGACAGAAAAGATAGGCCAAGATCATTGGCCTACATCAGAGGCAAGGGTGAAATATTGGCTACCGTGCGTGTCCCAAGATTCCATACAAAGTGGCAGTCGTTGAGCTTGTTATCACGATCTACAACTATCCACAGAAGCAAATGTCACGTTTTTTGGGCCAAAGTCAGCCACATTATATTCTTTGGTTGCCACTCCCCTGCCAAGACATGACTCAGCTCGCACCGGAGTGACAGTCTTGGCGGTCTAGGCAAGGCTCAACATATGACGAAACACCATCCTCAGCCTAGCTCTTAAGCTGAACAAATATGCAACCAAAAAGATGCTTTAATTTCGAGCCCTGTTGATATATCTTCGTTGATACTGCTCATGATTCGTCATGACCAAGTTTTGGTACCACGCTCCACCACTATCGTTAGTGGATTTTCTGTCTTGCAAGCAGTATTGCTTCCTTTCAAGCCTCGCCACAATACTGAAACGACAAGACTTGGAACAGGAATTGGGGCTGATAATCCCACTGCATGTGTTTGACATTCCCAGCACTCTTGGCTTGGTCAATCGCCAACCCATCAATCATTGATAGCTTGGCTTTTGCAGCGGAACTTGGCGTATTCTCAGTAGCGCCTTGGCCCCACGCTTCTTCACAACTAAGGTTTCAAATCGGTGAAGATTATCGTATCCGTGACTAAGGCCAGGATATGAAGCAAGAGAGCTTAGCGCTCAGGATGTCTTGGGAAGGCTATTTTTGACATGAGTTGTCTCTTTATCTCCTCGAGCTCTTCTATGAGACCAACTGATCATCGTCCGTTGTGCACTTCGTTCCGTTGGCGTGAACTTTCTTTGTAAATACGGCTGGTCTGCTATTTACCTTTTCTTCTTCTCGCTGGTCGATTTCATTAACCAATCCCTTCTTTGTGTCGTTTCTCCTTTACCACCTACGTTCTTTCAACAGATTGAGTTGCTTGTACCAGCTCAAATCTGCTGGGCTGATCATCATGCCGACCCTCGACGTCAGTGAGCTCAACGTTGTCATCGCCATCTTAGGTACATCGCTAGTACAGTCTCCCCATTTGGAATCCTCCTAACACAGCTAAATCACAGGGGCTTTCATTGTGTGCTATGGCTTTCTTTCTGTCAAGATAAAGCAGGTATGGTATTTGGGCGAAGCACGTAAGCCAACCATCATCACCCTTCAATGTCCGCTACTACGTGAAACCTCTACTTACAACACTTAGTGCCCGCCGTGATTATCGGTATCCTCCTCGGTCCCATAGCGGCTAGATTTCTCGATTCAGAGAAATGGGGATCTGCCGTTGAAGGGCAGCGAGAGGCCATCACACTGGTAGGATCATGATAGTAAAGCGTCCATTGTGGATATCGCTGAAATACGTACAGGGCATTTGCCGCGTAGTCATCGGCGTTCAACTAGTTATCGCCGGCTTCCAGCTTCCCGCCAAATATGCACAAACTCGATGGAAAGAGATGGCCTTGTGTCTTCTTCCAGTTATGACCATCATGTGGATTTGTACTAGTCTGTGTGTCCTGATGACGATCCCAAAGATTTCATTCCTGGCTGCGCTGGTTATCGGATCCTGCGTCACTTGCACGGATCCTATCTTGTCTCAGGCCGTAGCAAAGGGTCCTTTTGCTGACAAGTTCGTTCCACGCGCGCTACGAGAAATTATTTCATCAGAGGCAGGCGCAAATGACGGATTCGGGTTTCCGTTTCTTCTGCTGGCAACCTATTTGATCCGCCATGCTGATCTTGAAGGCGTCAAGTTTAAGGAGGGCCATTCCGAAGACACTGCAGGTATCGCCCATCGAGCAATCGACATACTCGCTAAGCGCAGTGAAGTGGGAATTGGCCGCCTTGGTGGGGGTGTCCCTATGGCCATCGAGCAGTGGATCGTTGAAGGATGGCTTTACATAATCATCATGTCGGTCGCTATCGGCGTGGTCATTGGAGTTATGAGTTTGCACGCCATCAAATTCGGTCTGCGCAGAAAGTGGATCGACTCAGAGAGCCTTCTGCTTTGGCCTATGGCTATCGGTCTCTTCATCCTCGGCATATGCGGGGCGCTCGGAACAGACGACCTTCTTGCCTGCTTCGTTGCTGGAAATGTCATGAATTGGAATGGAGTTTATCTCGAAGAGACTGAGAAACGTCATGACGAAGTCAACAGTTGCTTCGACGTTATCCTTAACTTCGGCGGCTTCATGTACATTGGCACAATCATTCCTTGGAGAGAATTTCAACTTCCGGAAGTAACCGGTATCACAGTTGGGAGGCTAATGATTCTTGGCTTTCTGATACTTGCTTTTCGACGTATTCCAGCAATCTTCATGATGTACAAGATCATGCCCAATGTTGTCAAGGACTGGAAAGAGGCTTTGTTCATGGGATACTTTGGGCCTATTGGTGAGTAGTAACGAGACGGGCGGCAAGCAAGTTACTGATTGTTTCTAGGCATTGGTGCAGTTTTTTACGTTGAACATACACGCCACCTGTTCCCGAAACCCGGAGAAGCTCAAACGGATGAGGAAGAAAACCTTGTTGCGGCCATGATTCCGGTAGTTTACTTTCTTGTAATCTTCTCCATCGTAGTCCATGGTCTTTCCATCCCAGCCCTCGATGCCTTTTACCGCTACAAAAAGATTCCGCCTATCCAAGAGGCACAGCCAGCCGAGGTTCGCTCACTTTCCGTATACGAGGCTTTACCCAACAATGCCCGCGTGGATACGAAGCGAAACTCTGTTTTCGTACACAACCGCTTCTCCAGGCCTGTTTCCACCGGCCCTGCTCCGCAGCTGTACAGATGGAACAATGAGTCCAGGGACAGCGATGTGACATATAGGATTACACCGCAGCCAGACTCTATAGACTATGCCAAGAAGCTCGAGAATCTCCGTTTGGCAGAAGACTATGCACACGAGAAGGCTTATATGGCTCGGTAAGGTGGTGATGGATGATTAGACGCAGAAATCAGCCGAGAGAGTAGTTGCGCCTATGCCAAATGGATATTGAAATGCGTGCGTTGTTGATGTACAACGTCATTGGGTTTTATCTCTTAGCATGGGCTGGACACAGACAAGAACACTTCTGCTTGGCGTCACTCCAACACGGAAATTCATCTGGTGTGAGTGCCTGCAGATTAAGTTGGGATATCATGATCAGAGATCATGCAATATGCTTTCCGTTTTCAAAACTTGTCTTACACAGCTACCTCAAAACAATCAGTCAGTCGTTTCCGCATGAACAAAGTCACGTCCTTTTCCAGGAGTCGTTTTTTGAGCTCCATTGCTTCAGCCAATGCTTCTCTTGTGGAAATTGGCCTCCTTCCCACTACTACACACTAGTGCTCCAGAAGCTTGTACATACCCCTTTTTCTCTTTTCTTTCCCTGTGGCATACATGCCCCATACTATCATCAAGCAGTGGCTGGCAGTCGTTGCATTCGAAACACACCAAGGCAATGCCAAGTTGCCGCTGCCAAGCTGTTGACGCCTCCTCCGTGCCGTTCCTTCCGGTGACCCTGCTGCCAAGTCTCTCCCGTCTCCGCCTCTGTGCCGTTCTATCCGATCCTCTCTCCGCTGTTCTGCTCTTTTGATTTGCTACAACTATTTCAATCCTCAGGAAATTTGGGTCACAACACTCACACAATGACTACGCGAAAGAAAAACTGCACTAAATTTATTTCATGTTAGTTCGACAATGCAAGCAATGTAGGAGAAAGACCAGATACTTATATCCAAGTGCAGGAGATTCTAAAGGTAACGTTCTGGTTTACAGTCGTATTCTCCATAGCATAGTCGCAGCAGTAATGTGCTACAGAACTACACATATACTAGTTCAGAAAGATTGATCATCGTTTTACAGAGTTCTCCGTTTTCCCCTTCTTCTTATTAAGAGTCCATCAAAAGCAGACAATGAGCAACAGGGAGGACAATGACCTCCCTGGTGTTTGCTCTGCTAACTTCACCCGACTTTGAGTATGCTGTCGAGCACTTCATATCTTTTTACCCAACTTCGGGCTCGCTTCCCACAAATATACATTGGCACTGTCGCTAATGTAACAGCAACAGTTGTGCCGCCAATGACATAAAATGCATACCTGACCCCTTGTGCCGCAATCCAATCGTTCGCATAGAAGGTGAGCCCGAATGCGAACAGATTTTTGATCAAGTTCATGATAGCGAAAGCTTCGGCAGACTGTTCACGATGGCAGTCGGTGACATAAGTCACTACGGCGGTAGTACCCAGTTGGATACCAAGATTTATGATACCCAAGCAGACGATAACAGGGATAGGCCATGGTTCGGCATTCGAAAGGGACCGTCCCCATGCAAAGAAGCCAGACGCTGTGAACACGAGGTATGATAGCATGACAGGGAGCCGAAACTCGGGCTCTAAGTGGTTGTTAGCTACCACCACAACAACGGATTGTGAGCAGACTGTACTCACCGAATATACCGTTGTTATATTCAGATAATAATTTTGCCACACCATCGATAATTGGCCCTGCCACAGCAGTGGCTAATAAAGATGCTACAAATGAGGAGATATTCGTTGCGCCTACCTCGCTGACCGAAAAACTGTACGGTGGAGCAGAGAAAATCTGCGACAATGTTATTGATATCAGAACCAGCCAAGATATGCAGATCGTGAATAGTAATGTTGCCCACATGACCACAGGGCTTGCAATCATTACAAATGGGCGAAAAAAGGTTCTCCAAAAAGAAACATTGTCCCAATAGCCTGACGAGGGCATTAAACCCTCCAGAAAAGAACGAAGCGGTTCCGATGTTGGGATTCTCGATGTTTGGCTGTCTTCAATGCGCTCCATGAATTGGTTCGTATTCTTCTCCAGCACTTTCACGGTTCGAACGCCTGTATCAATATTCATAGTGTCATATCGATGGAATGATGATTCTGGCATAAAAAAGATGACCAAAAGGAGCATGATAACAAATGCTCCGCCCATAGCATGCATAGCGATACGGTAAGAGCCGTACTGAATGATGGCTCCAGCTGTTTTCGTTAATAAACTGCTTCTTTGGGCATCTATCTCTCCTACCTATTGGGCTGGCCAGATTCTGCACATAATGTGAGTGTTTTGTGTTGCTAGATCTTGGAGGGCAACCTACAATACCGCCGAGAACCCCAAGATTGAAAATGGCCATTCGAAACCCACGCTCATGTACATGCCATATATCTGCAATTGATGCAGGAATCAGAGCTTCGAAGGGAGCTGTTGTGGTCAAACTATAGTCAAACATAAGTTGTAGTCTTTGGATTTACCCATGCAGAAACCTTGAAGTGCTCTTGCAACACTGAGCGAAGCAAAACTTGTCGACTCTGCGGCCCAGAAACAGGATACCGCTAAGCCAACTGTGGTTATGAGGTAAATAGGCCGTTTTCCTACTTTGACTGCTAGAGTGTTGCAAAGCAGACTACCAACAGCAATAGCCAGGATGCAAAAGCCGTTCACACCTGGAAGGTCTTAGCCAGACTAAAGATTTCCGGCAGGTTGGTATGTTTCACCCAAAGTGAATCTCTGCAAGGGAACATTGAATGTTTGTGCCAAAGGCACAAACGCCGACGTCAAAAGTGGCCCAACCGCTAACATTGTTTTAGTCAACATTGTATATTTGAAGCGATTATCAATGGCCTACCTCCTACGCAGCCACATCCATACGCGATGACAATAGTGAACTATTTCATATTAGTCTTTCCCCTATCTAATCTACAAAATTTTGAGACCAACCATCTCCTTTTTCCTATCTTAGCCAATTATAAGGATCGTTGGGCGAATCAGACGGCTGTGGTACTAAAACGATTTGGCCTGTAACGTCATGCTTAAGCAGCCTAGAGTCGACATCAGCTGCAATTTGGAGATTTGTTCGCCCTAACTCGCGAAGTGGAGCTGTTCCGGGGACACTTTCGAGTTTGTAGTCTTCTAAAATACCTAAAGGCATGATTCCTCAGTCTCTAACGTAGTGTGGATATCAGTGAAATTGGGAAATTCGAAGGACAGAGGATGTTACGAATAAATGTATACTAGCGAGGGAAAGCATGAGTTACCAGCTCAACCAGGAATATACAGTTCTTGGAATGTGGGGTAGCGTTATTGAACGGCAGTTGTGCAAGGGGCGGGAATAAATGGTGTACATACTTGCCGTGTGGGGGACTCGAATGCGGGGATGGACTTTAGCCTCTCGAACACGTTGGTATGTCTCCCCACATCATGACGCGAAGGCTCGGAGATATACTACCGACAAATTCCAAGGGCCAAGACTCTATTTCGTACGTTCATATCCTTGTGCCCTCAGAACCATGTAGTATGTTCAGCAAGACTGCTAACTACGGTTAAACCTATTTCCTGTGGTATGAATAACACGAAGGTGTTGCACAGAATGTCTATCTACTCTGGAACAAGGCATTAGCCACATAGTCAAGGTCTTCTGAAGAGATGGGCAAGAACCTTGCTTTATGACAAGACCCAATAGTACTGAAAGACAAGCAGTGGTGTAACGCAGCGTTCGAATGTACCCTTGATCAGGCATGTATCAGTCGATAGCATCCATCCCTACACTAGGTTGCAGATGCAGTTCTGCCCTTGTCTGTTTGGCTAGAGAGTATACATACGCTCTAGTTCGGCGCACACTGCATCAGTAACCTCGTTGGTTGAAGCATGACCTCCAAGATCGCGAGTTGCAACACCCCGCTCAGTTACCGCCTCTACACTTTCCATGAGTTTTTTCGCTGCTTGTTCTTCCCCGAGCCATGCAAGCATCTCGGATGCAGTCCAGAAAGTTCCCACTGGATTCGCGATACCCTTGCCAGTAATATCGAAAGCCGAACCATGAATTGGCTCAAACATTGACGGGTTCCGCCGTGTGGGGTCGACTGAGGGACGTTAGCGTTACTGATTAGATTGGGAATTCAAGGAATACTCACGATTGCTGGTGGGCGCGATGCCAATCGAGCCTGCCAAAGCAGCTGCAAGATCAGAGAGGATATCCGCATGCTTCGTCAGTCAGTGGGTGGACTGACAAATAATCAACATAATTATACCTACCAGATTTGTCGCCACTATTGTATCGAGTGACTTAGGGTCCAGTACCATCCTGCAGGTCATGGCGTCTACAAGCATTTTATCACATCTGACTTCCGGAAAGTCCTTTGCGACCTCTGACGCGATCTCATCCCACATTACCATTCCGTTGCGCTGGGCGTTACTTTTGGTGACAATTGTTAGATGCCTCCTTGGCCTTTTTTGTGCCGTCTCAAATGCGAAGCGCAGGAGGCGCTCCACACCGTGACGAGTAAAAATTGAAACTTCGGTGGCAATCTCCCATGGCTGTCCTCGATGCGATCTTCCTCCCTGACCGGCATACTCTCCTTCGGAGTTCTCGCGTACAATGATCCAATCTAGATCCCCATGTTCCGCATTTCGCAACGGAGACGAAGTCCCACGGAAAATCTTTGTTGGCCTGACATTTGCAAATTGCTGAAATGTTTGACATATGGCGAGCCGTAAACCCCATAGAGAGATATGATCTGGGACATCTGTGCAGGACATTAGTGGTTTAGTTGCTCACGACCTCGATATCGTACTTACCAGGCGCACCAACTGCTCCGAAAAGAATTGCGTCATGTTTTTTAAGTTCCTCCAAGCCTCCATCAGGGATGTACCGGCCTGTCTTCTTGTATGTTTCGGAGCTCCAATCATATTCTTTGAACTGCAATTCAAAATTATCATCTAATTGAGCGAGCTTCTTCAAAACTTGCACGCCAACACCAATGACCTCGGGACCGATGCCATCCGCACCTATCGTTGCAATATTGTGCATCCGCTTAGATGTGCCTGAAGACATGACTAGTAGTATGCGGTATTGGTTCTGAATAATGAATCCTTGGGAGATTTACGTTAAGATGTGCATATGATAATGGAGTTCATGGAGATGCCTATATAGAAAATATATTATAGGTCCAAGAGTGATATGTGCTAGTCATTGTCGTGCACCTGACAAAGGTCGAATACCAAGTTCGCCACTAAAATGCTGGATCTGGTTAAGTGCGGGGGACTGCCGGATGAAGAAAGTCCGGCCAGCCCTTTGAGATCATCACTACGACAATTCTACAAATCGCATGCGTTTCTTCTACAGCGAGAATTCCCAATGATGCTCCTGGTCGAACCAAAACGGTATATCAAACCCCGAGAATGCATCCAGGCCGTTTGAGTTTCCTAACGTCGCAAAATCATTGACCTCAGCTGCCATGTATGCATCCCAATAGCTGCTATCAAATCCGAAAATGGGTCGCTTCTCAAATAGATGATGACCCAGTTCTGGGTCTGGGTCAAGGGCAGTTTCTGAATCATTGGTCATTCCAGAAAGTCCTTCGTTCGAATGTAGCGGATCATGTCGTGCGGAGGATCGCAAAAGATCAGCATAGAATATTTCAATAGGCGCGTTGTTGCCTACCTCACCATTGAGAGTGTGTCTGCTAGCATCTTGGGTAGGTCGGTCTGACATGCGAGCTTGTAAGTCCCGTATAGCGGCTGAGCTTGCTTCTGGCCATGTGCTTCCGCGCTTGGAAAGATGTTGGAGTATTTCTAAACTTTTCTTCGCTAATCTTGTGGTTGTAAGTCACTAAATGAACATATGTATACTGGGCAAATTACCCACCGTGTAACAATGGGTTTAGCAATATGCCCTCCGTTACCGGCAAAAAACATGATGAATGTGCTAATCCACACAGCCCACGTGCAAGATGGCCAAAGCAACGCCAACGGTTCAGATGCTGCTCTAAGATTAGAGTTAGGTTGTATGGCATGATGCAAACTAGAGATGATGTATCGGGCTGAGTTAATGCACTCGTGCAGGGACACATCATACGTCACCTCACCGTGAGAGGTTGCTAGGACAGGTCGATGAAAAGAGATGATCGACTCGTGTCTAAGTAAGGTCAGGATGGTTGTAGCATAAGGCGAAGAACCATTTAAACCATCTGGGTCGATGTAATCCTCTACATCGTTCCACCATTGACTCAGCTTAGCCATTATCGCCGTCGCTTGAGTAGGATCGTTATGAACAAAATGTACCGATTTGTTACGAAGTTCTATGATTTCGCCCCGGATTCTTGACTGTTGAGCGATGAGGTGCAGGAGGCGAATACGGCCATCTTCGCATTGTTAGAGTAGTTTCGATAAACCGGTAAGATGATATACCTTGTTCCACGTGTGTTGGGAGATGTTTTTCTGTGAGCGGAAAGCAAACATCAACATCATTATCATGAAGCCCTAGAGGAAGACCCATGGACTGACTAAGAAAACGGTCCATCGCATAAATCGTCCAGAAAATGCGTTGTCGAAGGTTCTGGTCATTTGGAGCAAAGGCAGAAAAGCGAGCCGGGCATCGGTGAAGACCTAGTTGAACAGCCATACGGGTGATGAGTCCACCCAGGCGTGATGCAGCGTTCAAACGGAGCATAGATATAAGAAAAATTTGCACACTCAGAGCGGCCTGCAGCGCAAGTAGTGTTGTAGGCTGTGATAATATAATCCACACACTGTTCATAGCAGATTCGTATGTCTCAAAGACGAGACAGGCAGGATATTGCATTTTGTCAAATCCATCTGATTGCCGATAATCTGCAAGAGAAATTGAGGTGATCGATTGAACTATAACCCAACGGAGATCTTGACAAGGCTTGTCTTTCGGAATACCATGACATGCGAAGTGGTCGAAGTACTCCAGAATAGTCGGCGCCTGAAGAAAAGGGTAAAATGGATGCCAGTTTGTGAAATAACTTGCTGTGGAAGTAACCATGACTTCAAAATCTATGCGAGTCTGTGGAATAGGGTTGATCTCGAGTTCGCTCCATAATCGCTCAGATGAGTCGGGCTTCATTAAAGGAAGATGATCGTCTTCCCCCGGTACAATCTCACTACCAGGTGTTTCCGCTGCACCAGGGCTTTTCGGCTGAGAGCGATTGATGGCACCATACACTGATCTGATGAAGAATATACCACTGGCACTGCCGACAAACCCTGTGAACCTGTCCGTAGGGCTTCGCATCAATCCAACTTCACGCGCCAGCCGCGGGGAAGTTCGCTGTCGCTTTGAAGGCCGCCGATTTCCTCCGAGTAGCTGTGACGAAGCATGTTTGTCGCACTCTTGATCCATGGCAGCAAACACAATAGATGGTGTGACGAGAAGACTGATAAGTGATGGGCATTTTCGGAGGAAAAAACCCCGCTTTATAACATGACTCGAAAACGATTAGATCTACAGACGAACTGATTCGAGTAATACCTGGTCCCAGCGAATGAACACTGATTTTCAAAAGTAGTTCTGCAACCATTGCCTTGAACCGGGGGCGTCAGCCAAAGAGTTGGGGACAGCCGGTTGAATGCATTCTTCCAAACGCTCCGCAACTGTTCTGGACGGCGCTGATACATGGGATCGGGGTTCAGGTATCGATGCCCTGCAATCTGTTTGGGACATTTCTGCTGCTACATCCTCGCCACTCCTTGCTCGAAGCCAAACAAGCAATTGATCGTGTGTCCGCAATGGCAGGCGCTTCCATTCTACCAACCTTTCCGACTTTGAGCTCTTAGGTGTGTGAGAATTAGAAATTGCCTCAAACAGCGCATCACCTATATGGTGTCCTTTATACTGATGTCGAAGAGTGAGTAGAGTCGCCGAAAGTGCGATTTCTGTTGCTTCAAGTCGCTCCTCAAGAGCTTTCATGTAAGCGGCGGGCAACCCTCGTTTCCCACCTTCTTGATAATGGCATTCTGTTGCAGTTGATTGACACTGTGAGCATGATGGACTGTGGCGATCAGCCTTTACATACTGATGCCTGTCTCGGATGTACTGACATTTTTCGGTCGCATTTGCATTTTTTTGTCCTGCAAGTTTCGCAAGCGATGTTATTGAGTCGTTCCTATGGAGATTGAGTAAGCATGCAACACCCAAAAACTCATGCGACATATTGGTTTACCATCTGCAAGTTACGGGCAGTCGATTTGTCTGAACAGTCATGCTTCTACGTCGTGAACTGGCACCAACAGGCAGAAATCATAGTAAGCCTTGCCTCTTGCAGACTAGTTTGACTGCGTAAGGAAATCATGCATCGTAATATGGATGTTCTTGGGTTTCTTTGACTGATTACAACTCATTCCAACAATGTGGATATGGTTCCAATCTATCATGGCTCGGCCTTGGTGTTTCTAACCCAACTTTATCAGCGTATGTACTCCAATCTTGATTGTTCATTCCTTGCACTCCACTACAGCATTGCAGCGCAAATCAAATCCTGCCTGAGAAGAACGATTCCTTGCCACATTGGATCATCGCTAGCTAGTGATGTCTTTCATCTATTGTTTTCGCAGTTCCTTCGTCTCAGCATAAACCTTCCCTAGTCTGGATGCAGAAATCCCGCAGCATGCAGCACTAATCATTGAGGAACCTGTGGCCGTTTGACTGACCCGCTCGGTCTGCTCGCCTAAGCTTTTAAGAACTATTTCTCAATCGACTGGTAAGTACTACCGTAGTCCCGTCATTGCATCTCAAATGCAGTCAAAATGACCGGCAGCATGCTGATTAACTCGCTCAAACTGGCCCATTGCTGCTTGATTCTAGTCTGACTACCTACCGAGACGAAAGTACCAGCGGCGAGCATGATTGCGAAGATGTTGTATAGGCCTGAACAGCTGAAATTGGTGATCATTTGCCGATATGCAACTCTAGAGTTATTGAGTAAGATCAAGATCTTATGAAAGCGGGGGTCATCAGGATTAGGCTGGCAAATGGGTCTCCACCTCGGGAACTCAAAACCGCAAATATCTTACGT
>JAWDHC010000481.1:0-13015 GCA_036172615.1 Curvularia verruculosa
CTGTTGGTGGTGGTGCCAACGGCGGTGCTCAGGGTGGTGCCAGCGGCGGTGCTCAGGGTGGTGCCAGCGGCGGTGCTCACGGCGGTGCTGGTGCTGGTGTCGGTGGCGGTGCCAGCGGAAACACTGGTGCTGGTGCTGGTGCTGGTGCTGGTGGATACAAGGGCACTGGCTACTAAATGTGGATGGCTTTCGACGAGGAATGTTCAGCTGGATATGACCGGGTTTTCTAACATATACTTTGCATAACGCACTCTAATTTGATTTTCTCTCCTTTTTTACAAACCTAGGACTACTTGTTACAATAACCTTTGCAACTCGTGAGATCTCAGTGATAACTGACTACTAAAGACTTCGCTCTAAACCCGGAGCTCATAAACTTGCAACTATAAGAAACCATTCTTTCGATATATGATTTGATAAAACTATTGAGTAAATCTAATAATAAAAAACACGTGTATGTGGTTATAGGGCGTGTAAGTAGAGACAACCACTTCTCATTTTCATATATCATCAACTAAAAAATAGATAAATGTAACTCTATAACCACTCCATAACGCCAGCCTTAACCAATGCAATTGACACTTGAGTCATGTTTTAACCCACCCATCGCCTAGCACTCTTGAACATGCGTGACCAAGGTCCAAGTTCGCCCCAGCCCTCTGTATCCTTAGGCAGGTAGCTTGCCACTTCCTTCAGGATGGTTCGCTCGGGGTGCGGCATAAGGGCCAGTACACGTCCATCCGCACTCCTCACACCGGTGATACCCATTGGTGAGCCGTTAGGGTTGTAGGGGTATGCTTCCGTCTGCTTACCGTAGTTGTCGACATAGCGGAAGGATACGAGGTTCTCGTTGTACAATGTTTGTGGAGTAGACGATGAAGATGCCGAAGACGAGAAGTGAGCGCGGCCCTCACCGTGAGCTGTGACAATGGGAAGCTTGGAACCAGCCATACCGTGGAGGAAGACGGATGGTGGGGTGTTGGGTCCCTTGGGGTCAAGCACTTCGACCATGCAGACACGTGCTTCATATTGCTCAGACGCGTTACGTTCGAAGCTTGGCCATAGCTCCGCACCTGGAATCAATTCCTTGAGCTTGCTCATGAACTGACAACCATTGCAGACTCCGAGGGCAAAAGTGTCAGGACGCGTGAAGAAATCCTGGAACTCCTTACGCGTGTTGGGGTGTAGGAGCACCGATTTTGCCCATCCTTGTCCGGCACCGAGTACGTCACCATATGAGAAACCACCGCATGCCGCAAGACCTACGAAACCGGCAAGTGACACGCGGCCTGAAATAATATCGGTCATATGTACGTCAATAGCAGAGAAGCCAGCTTGGTGGAAAGCGAATGCCATCTCAGCTTGGCCGTTTACACCTTCCTCCCTCAGGATAGCCACGCGAGGCTTAGCCGTGAAAGGCGACTTGAGGTTGGACATCAAAGGCATGATGTTCTCGGTAGGCTTGAAAGTCAGGTTGTATGAGAGACCTGGGTCCTTGTCGTCGAGGATACTGTTGAACTCCGCATCGGCACAAACAGGGTTGTCGCGGAGCTTCTGCATACGATACGAAGTCTCTGCCCAACGTTGCTGAAGTTTCTGCCGGCTGTTGCGGTAGACATTCTGTGTGCCGACATAAAATGAGATGTCCTGCTTAGAGGCTTCGGGTACACGACCGATCTTCTTGATCATGCCGGGTGGAGGTCCGCAGGTGGCGAAGCAGCGGTTGAAAGCAACCTCATCTTGCTTCCTGACCTGGAAGACAGCACCGAGCTCTTCATTGAAAAGTGCCTCCAAGACATCCTTGGAATCGCTTGATGCTGCAACGCCGTCCAGCATAATCTCGAGTCCACATCGTCCGGCAAATGCCATCTCTACAAGCGTGGTGAAGAGACCACCATCAGAACGGTCGTGGTAGGCAAGCACGATACCAGACTCGTGGAGTTGATCGATGGCATCAAAATAGTCCTTGATAATGTCGGCATCATAGACGTCAGGAGCCTCATCGCCAATCTGGCCGAATGTTTGAGCCAGAGCAGAACCACCGAGGTGTTTCTTGCCGGCCGCCAAATCGACGAACATGATGATGGTCTCACCAACTTCCTCAAAACGGCTCAAAGCGGGTGTCCAGGTGCGGTCGATACGGTCGACAGGTGCGAAAGCCGTGATTACCAGCGACATGGGTGCTGTGACTTCCTTTGCCTCGCCGTTCTCTGACCACTTCATCTTCATGCTCATAGAGTCTTTCCCGACTGGGATAGATATTCCAAGCTTGGGACAAAGGTCCATGCCAATGGCTTCGACTGCCTCGTACAGAGCTGCACCTTCGCCAGGGTGACTGCTAGCAGACATCCAGTTGGCCGAGAGCCTTACTCTAGACAGTCTATCGAAAAGACTAGCTGCGGCAATGTTCATGAGGGATTCTGCCACAGCCATTCTGGCGGATGCTGCTGGAGAGATGAGCGCCAAAGTAGGCTTCTCGCCCATTGTCATGGCCTCACCCGTCTTGACTCCGGCCAGCAGTGAAGTAGCTGTTACCGAAACGTCGGCTACAGGCACCTGCCACTTGCCAACCATCTGGTCACGGACCGTAAGGCCGCCAACTGTACGGTCCCCAATGGTGATGAGGAATGATTTAGAGCCCACAGCTGGCAGAGTGAGGACTCGATCAACAGCTTCGCTAACCAAGCCATCCTTGGGTGTGTCAGGAATGTACATTGACAGGCTGCTGTCGAAGGCTGGCAATCTCAGCTTTCGGCTCTCGACGATGCGCGACATCTTTGGGGGTTTTCCGAAAAGGGTAGACATAGGAAGATCGATGGGTGTTGGATTTTCCTTGGAATCCCTGTCCTTCAACACGAGGCGTTGCTCCTTGGTAGCCGTACCGACAACCGAGTAGCCACAGCGTTCTCTGTTGCAAATGCGCTTGAAGAGATCTAGCTGATCAGGAGCAACTGCTAGTACGTATCGTTCTTGAGCCTCGCAGCACCAGATTTGCAGCGGGCTCATGCCTTTGTCAGCACTGTCTACTTCGCGTAGCTCGAAAATAGCACCAAGACCAGAGTCGTGGACGAGCTCGGGAAGCGCGTTGGAGAGACCACCTGCACCAACGTCATGGATGAAGAGAATGGGATTCTTGTCACCCATGGATCGACAAGCATCAATGACTTCCTGTGCGCGTCTCTGCACTTCAGGGTTGCCTCTCTGCACACTAGCAAAGTCAAGATCGACCTTGCCCTCTCCAGACTGGATACTAGAAGCCGCACCGCCACCAAGACCAATGAGCATGGCGGGGCCACCAATAACAAGGAGATGTGAGCCAGCAGGGACGACATCGGGGTCCTTGAGTGCATGCTGTGGCCGGACCGTGCCTACACCACCTGCGAGCATGATGGGCTTATGGTATCCTCGGATTTCCGACTCTTTCTCGTTTGTGAAGACGCGCATGAGCATAGTGCGGAAGTAGCCAGTAGTGCATGGACGGCCAAATTCGTTGTTGAACTGCGCGCTACCAATGGGGGCTTCGAGCATGATATCACGGCTGCTGGCAATGTGTGCAGGCTTGCCCACATCCTTGAGCTCCCATGGCCTTTCGAAGCCCTCGAGGTTGAGGTCAGAGACAGTGAAGCCTGCCAGACCCGCCTTTGGCTTGGAACCACGTCCAACTGCACCTTCATCTCTGATCTCACCACCTGAACCAGTGGCAGCTCCAGGGAAGGGCGATACTGCAGTCGGATGATTGTGAGTCTCGACCTTGCAGAGAATGTGTACAGTCTCCTTTGTGCCAGCCCACTCGCCAGTGAGGTCGTTGGGAGCCCAGAAGCTGGCCTCTTCGCCCTGGAGAACAGCCGCATTGTCGCTGTATGCGCTGACAACATGCTGGGGGCTCTTTTGATGTGTGTTCCGGATCATGCCGAATAGCGACATGGACTTGCGCATACCGTCAACGGTGAAGTCGGCGTTGAACTGCTTGTGTCTGCAGTGCTCAGAGTTGACCTGGGCAAACATGAAAAGTTCTACGTCTACTGGCCCTCGCTTCAGCTCTTGCGTGTAGGCCTCAACAAGGTAGTCAATTTCTGACTTGTCCATGGCCAGACCCAGCTCCCTGTTGGCGTACTCCAGTGCAGCCTGGGCGCTATTGTACTCGTCGAAGCTGATAGTTGTAGCCTGCGCAGGCTCGCTCTCTCCGAAGATGACATCGAGGTTGGGAGCAGTGCGACTTATGGTCTGAGTCATGCGGTCGTAAAGTTGGTCACGGTTGGGGATCTCGTCGGCCTCGAGGGTACGATCAAAGGTGGCTGCAATGACCATACCGCGCTCGATACGCTTGACAGCCTGGTCAAGAGTGCAGGTGCGTGCAATCATTGACGCAAGAGAACTCCATGGCGAGATAGTGCCGGCGCGTGGGCAGATGTAGAAGAGAACTGTTTCGCCATCACGAGGCTCGCCGCCACGGTGGACGGCGTCGAGGAGAGTTTGGGCCAGGCGGTCATTCGAATCCGGGTACTCGCCATAGTGCAGAATCTGCTGCAGCGTTTTCAACTCGTCGTCACTCAGCTTTTTCAGCGGGTTGACAAAATGCAGCCACAGCGAGCGGACTTGCTTTGCGCCAATTGCTTGCGCCAGACGCTGCAGGCGAAAGTCAGAATGGGCAACCGAGCCCGGAAGGATGAGGTATGGATCCTCGGTGGACGCCATGGTGTTTGACGCCTGATTGAGAGTACAGAATCGATGTGGCGGGGTGTCCGAAGACAAGAGCAATTGCGGGCGCGTCGTCACATGGCGGGGTGAAAGTCTTCCAAAAATTTCGGCGGGGCAAAATTGAGGGGTTGCGATTGGGCTGGTGGGCTGGCTAGTGTGCTTGAGCCGCACTAAAGCGACACTACCATGCTTCTGACCCCATCTTTTCTCCATGTTTTGATGGTCGTCCAAGTTTTGCACCTCAAAAACTATCCACATGTACCCCGACCCCTTTTTGAGCCGATAATTCAAGCAGAGCTCTCCCAATCGCAATGTCCATGATCCCCACGCCCACACTTTTGTACATCACAAACCCTTCCTCCAGCCACTTTTTCACTTCACCAGATTTCCGTAGATCATCCATCCTTCCTACCTCCAACATCTTCTCTGTAGCGATCCCCGCTTTGACTAGCTCTCCGGCTTCGTCCATGCAGCCTTTGATGCTGTCGACAGTGATGCAACCGTTGTGAACTTGAGACGCAAAAGGCCCTGAAGCAGCAGTCATTTGACTAAGGAGGACAGGATCAATCTCCTGCATGTCGAGGCGATAGGAGCCAATAGCGGAGATGAAGCGGGGTTTGCCTGCTTCTGAGGCGAGGTAGGAAGCAGGGAACAGAGGCGTAGTACTCGGGGTTGTACAAAACATGACATCTGCCTCCTTGACCAAACCCTCGAACACATCATCCTTATCATCAAACACTTTGAAATGGATATGCGAACTGATTCCCGAATTGGTAAGCGAATTGACCAACTGGTTTGCTCTCGCCTGTGACCGGTTCACAATGGTGATGGTCCTGATGTCGTTGGCCTTGAGCAGAACAGCAAGCCGAATATGCCATTCAGCCTGCTTGCCCGCCCCAAATACGACTATGTTTTCTGTCGACTTCCGGTACCGATACAGCAACATGCTTCCTAGTGCTGTCCGGAAAGCCGTCAGCTCGGCTGCATTTAGCACACCGACAGCTTGCCCTAATTCATCACAAATCGTGAGCACACTCTTCAGTGCAGGCTGGGGCGCTTGGCCCAGAGCCGGAGTTTGAGATGGAGCGACCCCGACAATCTTGACGCCAATGGAAGAAGGTGTTGTGGCAGGCATAAACAGACTGACCTGGCCATTCGGGCGCGTGACATGGGCGCGGTGTGGCTGATAAGGAAGCTCATTGTTACAGGAATACTGGACAAGCGCCTGGTTAAGGCTCGAAGTGAGTTTTTCCACGTCGGACGAGTCCAGGTTAGACAGAAGCGACTTGACGTCCGTGTCAGAAAGGACGGTAAATGCCATAGTATGTTATGGGTAAGGGGTCAGTATTTTAGCTTGGTCGTGGTGTGGGTGAGTTCATGTATACGTGTTACGGCGCCCCTCCAACCTTGTCTCTCGATTCGAAGGATTCAGCTGTGTTTATCCGGATGTTGGTGCTGGGTGGTCCTGTTGTCTGATGTCGGCGGGGACAAAAGGCAAAGACATGTTGCAACGGGTATCGTCGGTTCAGAGTACATTTACCCCAGACCCCACCGTTATCACAGCCAACGCACCACCAGTACAAGTACATGAGCATGGTGACGACGTCGAGAGCAGAGAAAGGCTTTCGTGTGCTCGTCCTAGCAGCGGTTGTAACGGCCGGCGCCAAGGGTGCGCACTTGATCCATGTTGTATCGATACTTAGCACACCATCCAATAAGGCGCCACCGGACTTTGGTCCCCAACACGTGCCCGGCACCACCATGGCGTGTCCTGTTCGCAGGTCGCGAATCGTATCGAATGCCCATGCGTTCGCTTCGAATCAAGACGTGGAGATAGCCGTGCCGGAGATAAGCAGATTCGGGTCTAGCTGGGCGGAGGGGTTGCCTAATGCTCACCACCACCGCTCTCCTGGTTCGCTTTCGATGAACTATCCATCTCCACCTCCGTCTTGGCACGAAGCTTGCTTCTTCCATCCCGTCTCCAGCCATGTCTACACCTGATCCCAGTCCTGGTGGTCCTCCAAACCCATCGGCCAAGCAACCAAGCAAGCCACAGCGAGTTCTCTCGTGCACCCTGTGTGCACAGAGAAAAGTCAAATGTGATCGCAAGTCGCCATGCTCGAATTGCATCAAAGCCGGTGCGCAATGTATATCTGCCGCAACGGTTCCTCGTCAGAGGCGCCGGAGGTTCCCCGAGCGAGAGTTGCTGGAGCGTCTTCGCCATTATGAGCACCTTTTGAGAGAGAATAACATTCCATTTGAACCTCTACATGCCTCTCAGTCGAGTCAATCTTTGAAAACTCACGTCAATGGCGATGAGCATGCAAGAAGTGATGGAAGCATAGAAACTGCTCAGCATATTGCCGACCCATCTCACTCGGCTGCGACGAGTCCTGAGTCCACTCAAGCCAAGTATGCGGCTTTTGCCCAGGTTCCAACGAGAATGGTGCTGACTCTTGCAGGAGCTTCTGGAACGCCATGGTGCGCAAGGTGAGCATGCAAGTCTGTGTGCGGCCATGTTGTTGATGAGTGCACAGTTGCAATTTGCATACGAAGGCGAGAGCCCGCCAGATGATGACTCTGATGAAGCAGAGTTTCTAGACCATACCTTGGAGCTACGAAACATCGTAAAAACATGGGACAAATTCTTCAACGGCCGCTTCCGTAGCGAACACCTCTTGTTCTGCTCACAGGCTTCTGGAGTTGAGTTGTCAACTCTCCACCCGCCTCAGGCCCAGATCTTCAAACTCTGGCAGCTTTACCTGGAGAACGTAGATCCTCTCTTGAAGCTCACTCACACGCCTACTCTTCAACCTCGCATCATTGATGCTGCTAGCGACGTGACATCAATCGACTCCAACTTGGAAGCTCTAATGTTCTCAATATATTCTATGGCTGTTGCCAGTCTTGACGATGACCAATGCCAGGACATGTTTGGTACACCCAGAAGTGACATTCTCAGGGGCTATCAGTTGGGTGCCAGGGAAGCATTGCTCAATTGTGGATTCCTAAGATCTAGCAACCGGGAGTGCTTGACTGCTCTACACCTTTATCTGGTATGTCAAGACACAAAGTAAAACAAAATGTCTTTCGTTCAGCTAACCAGTCTAGTTCACGCTCAAGCCCGAGGTGGACCCGCGTTCTTTATCCTCCATGCTAGGCATCGCGATTCGTGTTGCTCAGCGCATGGGCATTGATACCGAAGCCATCAATGCTAGACACTCTGTTCTCGAGGCCGAATTGGTATGTCAGAGTGTATTCCTCTCTGCCGTTGCTAACTTCTTGTAGCGGCGTAGGTTGTGGTGGTCGCTTGTTCTTTTTGATGGTCGCATTTCCGAGATGACAGAGCTGAAAATGTCTACACTGATACCCACATGGGACTGCCACCCTCCCCATAATCTAAACGACTTCAGTCTCCGCAACGAAATGAAGACTCCACCTGTTGAGTCTGGCAATATATCTGAAGCGTTGTTCGCCGTGGTGCGCAGCAAGCTTGGCGACTTCATCCGGCGAAATCCCTCTCATTTGGACTTCATCAACCCCGTCATGAAGAGAATTGTGGAGAAGCCACCTTCTGGTTTTTCCTCAGAACTAGACCAGATTGCAGCTTTCGAGTCCTTATTGGACAGCAAGCACCTCTCGCAATGTGATATCCAAAATCCACTGCACTTCCTGACCCTCTGGTGGACGCGTATATTCTTTGCAAAAACACGTTTTGCACACTACTTGGCAAGCGGGTCGCCGAATCCCGAGAATGAGACCGAGGAGCAACGTGATGCCAGTCTTACACATGCTCGCACCATGTTGGAGTGCGATACGATGTTGATGAGCTCATCTCTGACCAAAGCTTTCCGATGGATCCTTTACCTACACTTCCCCTTCCCCGCCTACATCCACTTAATCCACGATTTGAAACGGCGGCCATTATCAGACCATGCAGACCTGTCCTGGAGAGTAATGGGCGACAATTGTACAGCTCGCTTTTACACCCACCCCGGCAAGCGCCATCCCGTTGAGGCAAATGCTAGGAATCCTTTCTTCGTACTTTTCTCCGGACTCGTCCTCCAGGCGTGGGACGCGCGTAAAGCAGTATCTGACAGCGATTCCGAGCCACCATCGCTTGTTAACCATGTTACGCAAAGGTTGGCGCGTATGAGTGAGAAAGCGACAGAAGTATCCGGTGAAACTGTGGAACCTTATGGCGGTATTCCACTAACATCTAGACCTTCACAACCAGTTGATCTCGGCTCACTCTACGGTTTGTCGGACACATTTCCCATGGGACCTGCGCAAGCTCCAGTAAATTTTATGGGTATGCAGTGGCCCTGGTTAGCACCGAGCTGGAATACGATGCCTGAACAGAATTGGTGAGATTGAACAACTCAAGCAACCGAGTATGTTGTAGCAAAACTGTATATACGATCGAACCCTACTTTTCATGTGTTTTGTTAAGGTTTGCCAAGCTGCCTGCCTGCTGAGAAGAGCAGAACTCGGCCAGACTGCGGCGATTTTGACATGTCACTACTCTTCCAGACTGCTTGGCTTTCAACGACGCTTAACAACGCTAAGGATAGTGTATGTACCAGTACCATGCTAGCTTTGTATCTCATCTGTCCCTGTGAGGGTGTAGATGGTCTGTAAGTACATACATGTATGGTTATCCAAGCACTAGGTTGGTCGATTTGTGCTCTCAATCAGCTGACCAACGTACGTTGGTCTGTACAGCCGTATTGCCGGTTTACTTCCAAGAGCCTAGATAAGGCCAAGCCAGTTCATCGTACATTGAAACCGACCTTGAAAGCACAGCTCCATTCTATTATCTTCTCGTCTGTCATCGTTTGCTTACGAGAAACTTTTGCGTAGTTTTTAGTACATCATTCAAAGCAAAGTCAGGTCTTACATGACGAAATATAGGCCTTGCTACGCGGCTATACTCCACGACGTTGTCCGAATATTCTCCCCGCGGCAAGGACAGGGGCAATATTTCACTGGTGGGTATTTGGCTGAAGGATCTGTTTGGAGGTATTGTCTCCCTGATAGACACAGGGATTGAGTGGAAAGGACGTCTTGGCGTTTCAAGCAACTCGGCAGGGAGAACCGAAGTAAAAAAGAGTCTGCGGGCGCCTATGTACGTATCAGCATCGTGACAATGGAGGTAAATACTTTGAACACCCTACAACAGCTACCGCTACAGTCACTGTAATGATGTACCATGGCCGTTTTGCCCGTTGTACTTCCCCAGACTTTGGAGCAACGGTGACACATCCGATCGGAAACGGCTGTCGGCATAGCTCCGGTGCGTCCGCCGTCCTTTTTCTACATGCCAGATGCGCCTGTTAAGATTCCTGAGGCGCAGCACCTGGCATGACTCTAAGGAGGTCAAAGTTACCGACAATAGTATCGGCGCTAGCCTGCTTTGGATTTTCGGCCCGCTACCGTCGACAGTAAACCCCTGATAGCTTCTTCCAAAGCCTCTTAGCGCTATCGAAAGACAGTAAAATAACGGTATGGGTGTGATCGTCTGCAGGGACTCTACTCAGGCATAATGCCATACTCGGCGTCAACTTGTCCCGTTTTGATTCTAGAGCAACGACCCTTTTGCTCCGTATCTCACCACTACCCACTTTTGTGATCCCGCGTGGGTGGCAGCGCCCAGGTATTGAATCGGTAGTTAGAATATCGGCGCCACTATATAGCATGTCAGCTCCCAGTCCCTCAGAAGTCTCTAGGCGCTGCACTTTGTATTGACATCCAGGATGCAGGCCCAAACTCTTCTTGCAGTGCTTTCTGCAGCCGTTCTTTTCCAATCTACAGTAGCCCTTAATGCTTGCCCCGGCGCCGACACAGTCTTTACCGGTACTCAGGGCATCCGGTATCGAGTATGCCCAGGAACCGACCTCACCGGACCTACCGCGTCATTGACACGAAGAGTTGCTTCTGTCACAGAATGTGCAAAACTCTGTGACAAGGCCATGGACTGCTTCAAGGCCGTTTACGATACCCGGACAAAGGATTGCCATTTCAAGGAAATCGCCGGCCTAGCATGGGTTCCCAACGATCGTTACCAAACAATTCAGACTGAACAAATCAACATTGCTCGCTGTCCTGCCAACGAATGGACCTACGGCAGGAACAAGGTAAGTTTTTTTTCTGTGGGGGACACTTCGACAGGGTATCACGTGCCAACATGACTTCCAGAAACGATACAGCGTCTGCCCAGGTACCGACATCCGCGGCCCGACCGAGAAGCTATTCCAAGGCGTTCCAGATTTTGACCGTTGTGCATACCTGTGTGCCAACTGGGCGACATGTAAAGCAGCAGTCTTTGATTCAGCAGCCTCTGCTTGCCATATCAAGGCTGATGCACGCACCAACACGTTGATCTGGTCCACTGACAAGCGTTACGATGTGATGCGCCTCATCGAACCGGAAGTTCCTTCACAGAATGGCGAGTGGTCTGACCTTATCCACCTCCCGGTCATTCCTGTCGCTGCCTATGTTGTTCCCGAGTACCCAGCCTCACAACGACTGCTTGTCTTCTCCAGTTGGGGCGCCGATGCCTTTGGTGGTGCTGGTGGACGCACACAGTTTGCCGAGTACAACTTCCAGACGTATGTTTTCCGTTCGTGCACGCGAGACAAACTAGGTATACTAACATTCTACGCAGTGGTGCTGTTTCAGCGCGTACTGTGAGCAACACTCATCATGACATGTTCTGTCCCGCAATGAGCAGTCTGGAAGATGGACGACTTTTGATCCAGGGAGGCTCTGATGCAAACGCCGTCAGTGCCTACAACCCAGCCTCGAACACCTTCACCCGTACACCTGACATGTATGTGACCCAAGAGATGCAGTTGAAAACATGTGCTGACTTGCATAGGAAAATGGCTCGTGGATATCAGTCATCTTGTACTACGTCCGACAACCGCGTCTTCACCATCGGTGGTGCATACTCTGGCCCCCGCAAGGGCAAGGATGGTGAGGTTTACGACCCTACTACCAACACCTGGACTGCTCTGCCAAACTCAAAGATGGCCCCCATGCTTACCAGAGACCACGAGGGTATCTGGCGTGAGGACAACCACGCATGGCTCTTTGGCTGGAAGAACAAGTCTGTATTCCAAGCTGGACCCAGCAAGGCTATGAACTGGTACGGAACGACAGGCAAGGGATCTGTAGTGGCTGCTGGTATCCGAGACCCCATTGACGATGCCATGTGTGGTATCTTTGTCATGTACGACGCGACTGCTGGAAAGATCTTCAGTGCTGGTGGTTCTTCTGACTACACTGACTCTGATGCCAACGCCCGCGCTCATATCACAACCATCAACGAGCCCAACACTCCCGCAAAGGTTGAGCGTGTCGCTGACATGACCTACCCCCGTGGTTTCGCCAATGCTGTTGTTCTGCCCGACGGTTGCATCCTCGTCAGCGGTGGCCAACGTCGCTCCAAGGTCTTCACCGATGACGACGGCGCTCTGTACCCTGAGATCTTCAACCCCTACACCAAGACCTGGAGAGTAGTGGCACCCCAGGCCGTCCCACGCAACTACCACTCTGTCAGCATCCTACTTGCCGACGGTCGTGTTTTCAGCGGTGGCGGTGGTCTCTGCTACGTCGCCCAGGGCGTTGGCCGCAGCTCCGCCAACTGCAACAAGCTCGTTGACCACGCCGACGGTCAAATCTACTCTCCCCCGTACCTCTTCAAGCAAGATGGCACCCCGGCTACCCGACCTACCATTACCTCTCTCAGCGCCCAGCGCGTCAAGGTCGGTGGCACCCTCACCGTGACCGTAGACGCCGGTACCGCCAACCCCAGCCTCGTCCTCGTCCGCATCGGCAGCGTCACTCACTCCGTCAACACCGACCAGCGCCGCGTCCCCCTGAACAACGTCAAAGCCGCCGGAAACCGCCTGACCGCCACGCTCCCCAATGATAGTGGTATCCTTATTCCAGGAGCTTACTACCTGTTTGTTCTCTCCAAGGACGGCGTCCCCAGCATGGCTCAAACCGTTCAAGTCGTCCTCTCGTAAACATTTCTCCATCATGTCGTCGGAAACCACACACACATTTCCTCAAAACGTCTCTCACACGCTCGCTCATGTCTTGAAGCAAACTCTCTGGATGAAAAAGAAAGAAGGAAACAAATTTACCTTGCCACACGCACGCACGCCGCCAAAGATACAAAAACCCTGGATGTCAAACCCATACAAAAACCACACGCTCATTATGCTCCCTCTTCCAAACGCCACAGCCGCCTGCTAATAAATACACACACTCTCTCTCTCTCAAACCCACGCTCAACACAACTTACCTC
>JAWDHC010000482.1:0-12999 GCA_036172615.1 Curvularia verruculosa
GAAGAGGAGGAAAAAGAGAAGGAAGAGGAGGAAAAAGAGAAGGGGAAGGAATGAGGGGGATGTATGTCGATTTGAGCGATACTTGATGGACTGTGGACACGTTAGAGACAAAATATATGTGGGCAGCTAGACGCCTATTTCTCGGTTGTAGACATTTCAAAATGGCCCCGATAGTGGTGGATAAAGTTGACTTTATATCACAAAAAAGCCATGTCAGAGCTCCATGTTAGTCTCGGGATACTACTTATGATGTCTAAACATGTCTAGAGGTTTACAGCGATAATGGACACAACTACCATCACGAAAACATCACTCTCACGCAATTCACTGGCTTCCACATCACACCGCCCCCCACCTCTCCGCATACCTATCATTCCCTGCATCCAAATTCCTCTCATACTCACTCCGATCCGCAATATTCTGTGCCTCTTCCTCCCCAAATACATGCGCAATCCACGCAAACGCCAGGTCCGTTCCAGCCGAAATACCAGAACTAGTCCAGATATGGCCGTCGACAACCCATCTCGCCTTCGCCACCCAGTCAACCTTTGGATGGGTTTCTTTGACCTGCCGAAATGCAAGTTAGCCAATGCAATTCTGGCGAAACTAGACAACAAATGAATGAAAGAAACCAAGTAGGGAGCAGCGTACAGTGTTAAAAGCCCGCTTATTCGTCGTCGCCCTTCTTCCATCCAGGACCCCGGTCCTCGCCAGAATCTCGCTTCCCGTACAAACCGTCAGCACCCATTTTAATTTGCTCTTGCCGCTCAGATCCAGCTTCTTCAGGTACTCGACTACGG
The DNA here is from genome assembly GCA_036172615.1 of Curvularia verruculosa. NCBI lineage: Eukaryota > Fungi > Ascomycota > Dothideomycetes > Pleosporales > Pleosporaceae > Curvularia > Curvularia verruculosa. The sequence continues at coordinate 801 of JAWDHC010000482.1, forward strand.
GCTTCATGCGCTCGTCGCTTCCCGGTCCGCGGGCGCCCAAACCACCAGGGATCAGCAGCACCTCGATGTCCTCGGGTGCCGTGTCGAACGTGTGTGTTGGAACAAAGGACTGGGATATCAGTGAGCCTTGCGCTTCTTGGTCGCTGTTGTGCGTGGAGACGGGGGAAAGGGTTGAGGCGAGTGTGTAGAGGGTAATGGTGTGCGAATAGGCGAGGATGTTGAAGGCGTCGAGGGGTCCGGCGACGTCGAGGAGTTGGAATCCTGGGAAGAGGACAACGCCGAATTTGGAGGGGAGTGGGTTGGTGTCTGGCATTGTGTACTGTGGTTGTTTTTTGAGGTTGACTCTGGTATTTAGGCAAGATGAGGTTTCGTTTCGCAGAGGGGACTGGGGGTCCTACTGTGATAAGAGACAAAGATCACATCTTGATATAGTATATCGTTATGTGAACTGATATTTGTTTGCTTGACGTGAGGTTGTATATTAGTCAGCGACAAGGCTTGGTGTTGTGTAGAGAAGCGGAGTAACGCCGTAAACGCCAGTTTCGGCCCGCGGACGATGTTGGCATAACTGGGATTGAGACGTAAGGAACGAGGCGACACATGCAATTGACGAGAGTGAGACGTGCTACAGACTAACTAGAAACTACAACACCTCCACGGCCGCGGTCGATTACAAAATCCCGTTCATGTGTACGCCCTGTTTGTCTTGTTGCTGCACTGTGAGCATCTTCCTTGCCTTGTCAATCCGCTCTTTCGTCAAAATGTAACTCTTGGGGATATCTCCCTTTTGCACCATCTCTGTTTGCACGGCACAAATCTCTTGCCCACCCATTTCTGCGAGCAACATGTCTACAACTGTCTTTCCACACAGAGTTCCATTTGGCATGCCATGTCCTGTGTATCCACCACAAAGCCACAAACCATCTCTCTCAGGAACCTTTCCAACCCATGGGTGGTCGTCACGGGAATAGCCCATAATACCGGTCCATTGGGCCACAGCCTTCAGCTCTTTGAGGCCTTCCGTTTGACCATCAAGTTCGAGGACTTTCAGTAGAGCACTGCGGAGATAAGCGGCTGATCCCTCATCAATGATGCTATCGTCTGAAACGCCTATACTTGGGTAATCGCCAGCTCCGCGGCCGCCACCAAACATGAGATGTCCTGCAGGGTTTGGCACGCCCTCGAACGGCCTCTGAATAAGGTAATCATCGTTATTGACAGGCTGTCCCAGCGCTCCAACCATGCCGTAAGAGTTTGGAAGGATGGTCGATCCCTCTGGTGGAAAGAGTGCGGACATCTCACCGCGGCATGGGACAATGAGGTCGGCAAAGTGGGGTAGAAGAGCGGATGTGTAACCGTTTGTTGCGAGGATGACTGTCTTGCTGCTAATGGCACCGCGAGGCGTATGCAGTGTATGTTTGCCGTCAGAAGATACAACCTCTGTAACGGGGGTGTTTGTCTGAAGATTGACTCGGCCATCCTTTACAAGCTTCTCGAGAATGAATGCAACCAGCTTGTATGGCCATAGACTTGCAGCTCCTTGACTCAGCGACGCTCCCAGGCAATCCGGCGAAACGCGGTGTTTCCGGAGTTCTTCTTTGTCCTTGATTACCGTAACGTGCTTCGCTATTTCAGGTGCCATCTTGCGCAGTAGCTCAATTGCGTTCTCGGCTTCCTTCAGTGCGGCCTCTGTCCAAAACGTGCGACAACCGGTCACGTCACGCCATTCGCACGGAACATTGTTGTCTTTTACGTAGGATCGTACTGCTGCAACGTTTTTGAGTTCAAACTCGGCGACGTCGCTGGACCGATCGAACAGGAGGGGCTGACAATGACCACCGTTCTACAGCTGATCATTAGCACACATTCGAAAACGCAAAGTCCAAAGTAACCGTAGGCAGGTTGCATAGTCGTGAGCCTGGAAGCCTGTCCAATGGCACAAGAAACGTACCCTACCAGTGGCACCCCAACACGCCTCTCTCGCCTCGAGCATCACGATAGTCTTTCCATCTGCCCTCTTGTCCTCCGCTAGGTATCTGGCTACGCTTGTGCCTGTGATGCCAGATCCTACAATGACGATATCGGCCTCAGTGGGTAGGTCCTCTGTTGTACGATGGCCAATAAGAAATTGGTTTGGCTCGCTGTGCCAGAATGAATTGGACGACGTGGGCGTCGGAAGGGTAGCGCGCTCTTGCCGCATGATGCGTGACTATGTCTGAATATGAATTGAGGAACTGTTGAGCAGTCGATGCGGATCGCACTGGCTAATTATATGCGTGTTTCCCTTTTGCCACGCTGTACGGCAATCAGATGTACTGTGGTGAACGTTTCTGACCGGTCTCGGAATACACTTGTTGTACCGAGAGTCTACGAGCCTTGCGGGCGGCGATCTGGAGGGGTAGTGGGTCGTTCGGAATACCAGGTAGCTACTTAGGCTATCTGCGGGATGATCCTGCAACTCCGTTATCAGGCCATGTTGGTCCCTGGGTAGCCCGAGCCGCGTCAGAAGTGGCAGTCATTGTCGAATTCTGTCTGGGATCTCATAGGAACATAGAATGCTAGAAGACATGAAGGTACTCTGTAGGTAAGCAGGGTACAGGGCGGTGAGATCATTCTGGTACCTGGTTCATGGCGGCAGCACGAGTCAGTAGGGCTGATTAGGTAAAGTGGCAGTGCAAAACAACCAGGATGTCGGACTCTATTCCAAAAGAAAAAAAAAGGTTCTCAAAAGCTGAATGATGATATTTGGCAGAGAATAACTTTGGTCAATCGTGGTTGCGATAATGTACTTGAAGTTGCACGTGCGTGGTCATGTTCTACTGTGTCCTCAACCGCGACACCATCAAATTAATTTATTATGTCGTAACTAATATACAATATGCAGACAGCGGCAGGCAAGATACAATGCAATATGGCATTGCTGGAGCCAGCTCGAGCGCCTTTATTGTAACAATTTCGTTGGGTGAATATTCTCAAAATCTCGCCAAGGGCGACAACAGTCGACCAGACACTTGTCAACAAGTGTAATACCATCCGGTGGTACTCTCCCCCAGCTGTTTGGTTGACGGTTTACTTGCGTCGTTGGATGAATTCTTTGGCAGAAGCTGTGACAGAGTATCCGTTGAATAGCCAGTCGTTTGAATGTCGTCCCCTCCATGGGTCACTTCCGCTTGTGTTCCTCCTTCCTGAGCTCTGAATGCTCGGTCTGCTGGTCTGCAATGGCGTGGCAAGTGGTCGTGCTGGACTGGTTGAGCTGGCGCCAGACGCATGCTCTGAATGTGGTGGCTGGACAGGTGGCATGGCCATGGGCGACTTGTGCTTGTCTGATGTGGCGCCGCGAGAGCGACTGCGAGAGCGACCGCGGATGCGCGCTGTGATGGCACCAAAGAAGGACTCTTCAGTTGGCGATGTTGCAACACGGGAGTTGGGTGATCCTGGTGAGCATGGTGGTGACATTTGGTCCGACGAGAATTGTGACTTTTGCGAATCGACTGTGTTTGTGCGGATGGGAAGAGGCATGGGTTGACTGTGTGAAGTCATGGTGGCTTTTGGATGATGTGATGGTCGAGGTATATGGTAGAGCGTGTTCGTATCCAAGTTGAGCAGACAGGCGATTAAAAGATGACTGCAGGAGACAAGAATGAGGCTCAAACATCAGGCTTTCAGCTGGTTTTATAACCCGCCGTAAACTTTGCTTCCCATTCCTCCTAATGTACGTCCTCTTTGACCACTTTCTTGGCGCATATCGCAACTCAGTTCAGGCAACGGTGACTCTTTACATGCTCAAGCCATTGCAGCCAATCGGAGGCCATGATTTGTGTGCGGGGCGCTCGAATCACCCGGTTCCCTTACAAAGCTCACCGACACTCCACTCTGGAGCGTCGGCTTAGAGGTCCACTGTGCGCTGCAAAGCCAACGCATTCGAGCAAAGAGCCATACCAAGGCGGGGTGCCGTTGCGATGTAGGGCTCGTGACAAGCCAATCACTGCACCTGCGTATGCATGTGAACCACATCTCGGGGTCACCGGTTTTCAGGGATGCTGCATGGTTATCTTCCGCTGGTACGGTTCTGGATTCCTTCAGGTATTACTGTGTGTTGCTGTTCAGTTACATCGTGTAGCGTCTACTCGCTCAGGTACAGTGAGATTGCCAAACAGTATCCGTGTTGCGCGCTGTCGTAATGACTTGTCGCAGAAATGCACAGTCCTGCGGGAATTCAGCGAGCGTGTCCTCCAGGACCTGTGCGCAGGTTATCAGTGGCTTTGTGCCTATCATGCAAGCCGAGGAATCATGCTTGCCGGTACCGAAATAAGATTTGCCCATGTGCCAGACATCTGTGTCGAATCTGGCCGTGTCCAGAGCTCGGGACTGCGCTGTTGCGAGACAATATGTGGTTGATTATGGTGTGCTACCCCGCGTTTAACACAGCGGCCAGACCGAGGGCTTTGCAGTCACGTGGCCGTCTTACAGCGAAGGAACCACGGAACGGGGGCATCAAGCTGTACAAAAGGCCGTCGCAGGAATCTCACGACACGTCAGGAGATCACATGTTGCTTTGCGCACAAACGTGAAGAGATCGTCATTGCCTCAGCTCTTATGCGACCACGGAGCTGTGGGAGACAAGTCTTTGATGACTCGGTGGGCGTCGATTTCAGGATCTGCCAATGTACGCTGCCCTGTTTTTCGGATGATATCGCTCGCAATGATAGCTCTTCGGTATCCAGCAGACATCCTCGCATGTGGTGCTTGACCAGCTGAGCACATCTGGGCTCGCAGCTTGACACGTCTGCTGCAGCTCTTGGTCACATAGGCTGGTTCAGCCACATTTCCACTATCATGTATTTATTCTCGGTTACCCAAACGAGGTGCAATCTTTTCCTGCTTACTAGCACGTGCTCGTTATTTTCCGCCTGCAAACAAATCGCCTACCCCTGCCAAGCTGAAAGAATATCATGTTGTAGTAGATTTCTACGCCTGCAAAGTAACCAAAATCGAAGCTTTTTGGTCATTTTAGTTCTTCATGTCCATTGCGAACGGGGCATTTCCCCTTTGTGAACTTGGGAAATTCCATATAACGAGGACCATGTGTATACTAATGACGTTGATGACTTGCCAAGGTTCATGACCTGAGGAACACTGGGTAGTGAAGAAGAAATCTTATAGTTAGCATTTCTGCATTTGAAAAAATTAAGCCTACTTGTAAATGGCCATTGCAAGTGCCGTCTTTGAGAAAACTTCTATCAGCCCATAATCCTTCTGCACTAAGAAAAGAAAGTCTTTGATCCATAGCATCTGGGTGATGGGTTTTGTACATGCAAAGCTCATGTATGTCAAGCCTCACACCCTAGCATAGGGCTTGGTTATGAATATATCTTCTCGAGAAAGAAAAACCACCTCATTTTGAAAGGAAAATAATGTGTGTGTTAGGAGGACAAGGTGTTAGAGATGATTAGGTCGAGCAGGCTCTATCATGATATTGAGACCTCCAATGAGAGGATATGGATACGGTCGATAGGGAAGCCACGTGGGGTAATAGACGCCTACTAGACTGATTCCTCACAGTAGTCCAGCAATAAGAATTTGACACAAAATGGGAAAATACATCATGTAAGAGGAGTAATGGATGGTGAAATTATGGTGTAGCACGTGATAACTCCCACCCAGTCCAGGAGTCTGTTTTAACCGATCATACCACCCTCGGTTTATTTCCGGACATGTATCGTTCATCTCGTTTACTTCCCTGTAGTGGGTCCGAGCCATGAGTCAAGGAGGGGACCATTAGTGACATGTCTGAATCCTTTCTTCTGTTCATCGAGTTGACGTTTCAGCTTTGCAGTAGCTCAGTGTGGTGTCTAACGTATAGAGGTAGCTACTAGGTTTCTCCAAGTAATTCCGAAAGACTCACGTATCACATACGTTGTCTCTTCTAGCAAATTATACATAAGTTCTTCCATTCCCAAGCGCAGTTACCCAGTGTATAAGATGCAGTAGCCCGCTGCAGGGCACAAGCTGCAAAAACAGCCAAAGAGATAACTGCAGTCTAATTGTTTCATCACTACATCTATCATGAGTAAAATCCTCATTACAGGTGCGACGGGCTATGTTGGGGGGGACAGTGCTCTCGCAGCCCATCGCAAGCACAGCACCAAAGATCCAAGGTCTGACCTTTGACCTACTCGTCCGCGAAGAGGCCCAAGCGAAAATTTTGAAAGATGCATACGGCTTTCGCGTCAACACAATCCAATGGAGAGGCTTAAACGACATTGAATTTATCGAGGATATAGCATCACGCTACGACATTGTTATCAACACTGGTTCTGGCTTCATACCCGAAGGCGCTGTCGCCTTCGTCAACGGACTCGCCAGAGGTATCAATGCAGGAAAACCTGCCCCGTGGATGCTACACATCTCCGGTTGCTCAAACTTGGCTGATTGCCCGTTAATCAAGCCTCCGGTGCCAGTCCGTGAATGGAATGATGACGCAGACGCTTCTCAGATCGTCGACCACATGAAGAAACTCGACGAGGCAGACCCCTACTCGCAGCGCACGACAGAAATAAAAGTCCTCGAAACTGCAGCCGAGCTTGGCGTTCACGCTATAAGTATGAATGCGCCTTGTATTTTTGGTGAGGGCACCGGCCTCTTCAACAAACAGGGACTTGTGATTCCGCTCATCATGATGTACGTGATACAGCACGGTTACGGATGGAAGCTCAACGAGACGGCAAATTTCGACTGGGTGCACGTGATAGATCTGGCCGACATCTACGTCTTACTTGTGCGGACCATCCTGGAGCGTGAGGATCGTGGCGTTGGGTACCTTCCCTCCGGTAGGAATGGTATCATGTTTGCTGAAGCTGGGAGAGCACTCATCAAGGGTAGGCCATTTCTACGATTTATGCGAGTGTAAATTTGATGCTAAGATGCGTTCCAGATATCAATCAATCGTGTTTGGACGCAGCGTTCGCTGATGGCGCCCTACCACGAGAAGACACTCCAAAAGTGAAGGAGATTCGTCTGGTGCTGCTGGATGAGATAGCCGGCAAGCTGACCGCCGGTCGTCGTGATATTGCAGAGCGTGGATGGGGCGGTCACAAGGCTACGAAAGCCGTTCTTGCGCGCAAACTACTGTGTTGGGAGCCCAAAAGAGGACGAGAGGCCTGGGAAAAGGACTTCCACGACGAATTGGTTGCACTAAAAGAGGGCCGGAGGATAATAACGATGGAGAGTTGCATTGGGGCAACTAGAAAGTAAAGATTTACTGGTATTATCATGAGGTACTCTGTTAGGCCCGATTGATGGTTATAGTACCATGAGATTCGCATTGACAAGGTATGCAAACCATTGGTATTGAAAAGTATAACTCTCAACCAACATCAATCTAGACCGGCTTCTTATTGTCAACAATAAGGATCCTGGTGCATATGGTGTCGGCAATACTGGACGTTGTCGGGTAGGACATGACCATATAGGCTAAGAAGCTTCGAAGGTACTCTAGAAAAATAGATGCCAGACCTTTCCACCTGCTATGAAAAGATGTGGCTCACCTAGAAACCAGCAATCATGAAGTCATGAGCTACTTCCTCCAGTGGCTTTGTTTTGTCGTATAAGTCTGAGAAATGAAGGCAGCGTAAGAGTGGACTGATAATTACTTGGGGTAAGCCAGTACAATCCATCACACGCTGCCTTTTGAGACGCGAAGCTGTGTGCGTTGTCACATGCGTGCCTTCACTCAAGTGCACCTCCCCGACTTAGCAGCATCTCACCTCCCGTCCTCTCAGTTTTTCCTACGTCTTCCCCTGCAACCTATCACCGTCATACAACTCACAACCCACGATTTTCGATTCCCTGATTTTCAACCTCAATTTCTCACAATCTCCTCATACGTCGCTGTGTAAGTGCCAGGCTCCAACCAACATGCATAGAAGCTCTCAGACAAGTGTGTGCGGAAGTCGATAAAACAATATGAAGAAGCTTGTAAAAAAGCTTATAAAGAGGGTTATAAAGATGATTACGAAGGAGGCTATAAAGAAGCTTACAAGGAGGCCGAAAAAGAAGCCCGCAAAACGCGTCATGAGAGAAACTGGCAGTTTCCAAGTCTCACCAGGTCTCAGAAACACGAATGTGATGGTCCAAGCAATCATATAATGCTACAACATGTACAACTACAGAAAACAACATCTACAAACCCAGAATTCTCTCCTTCTCTACTTATTTTCACCAGGTAAAGTGAAACCCTGACTTTCCACATCAATCTACCACATCTCCCAAACACCACCTGGAATCACACTCCTCATAATCTTCCAATGGCTGACAGCACCGTCTTTGTGGAATTTCTCCAATTCAGCCACATCAGCATTACCCATGACTCTACCACCATCCTCCTTCGATACAAACTCGTACTTGACTTCGAGGTTCTTTTTCGGCTCCAAAAAGTTGTTACGTGCGATGCTTCCCAGGTAGTCAGCAGACTTTGCACTGCGGAACTGAACTGCTTTTTTGCCACGGCCGTGATCGTTCTTGACACAGAAAATTACCATGTTGATGAAATCTGCGTCGCCCTCCTTTCGGTCCTCGGGGGCAGGCGAGTCGCGGAAGATGCGGCATGCGGGAAAGATGGCGTGGATGGTGTTTAGCACTAAGCGCGTGCTTCCAAGGTTGAGGTCACCCGCATAGTTGATGGCTACGAAACCGTCGTCGGCCAGGAGGTTGTACAAGCCTTGCATGAACTCTGTGGTGAAGAGGTATACGGGCTCGGCACCACCAGTGAAGACATCGTGGATGATGTAGTCATAGCTTCCTGGCGTAGAGACGGACTTCTCCGCCACGTAGGATGTAGCATCGGCAATGACGGCGTGGTGGTTGGGGCTAAGGTCAAAGTACTTGGTCGCGTAGTAGTGAACCACGGGGTCAAGTTCGACAATGGTCGTGTTAATACCATGGGCAATCATGGCATTGGGCGCGGTACCAATACCGAGGCCAATGACGAGCGCAGATTTCTCGCTGTCGTCTACGATGGGGATAGATGCGACTGGGGGTTTCATGAGTCGAACAGCTTCGAGAAGCACAAAGACTGCAAAAATAGTCTCGCGTTGTCGCTGGCCTTTGGCATATGCTTCAGGCGTTACCAGCCACTCACCGCCCAGGAGGGAGTGGTCGCATCGAAGGAGACGGAAAGCATTTTCGGTTTGGCTCTCGACCACGGAGACGTAGCCTGTGACTGATTCGTGTCGAGCAAGGAGAGTATAGTTTTGAGTCGCTTGCAAAGTCGAGTTGGCAAGTTGCAGTCCGTGGGTTGATGGATGATGCGGGTTTGTCCAAAGCGTATGTAAGATGGCAGGAAACGCAAGGAAGATGACGCGCGAGGGGGTGAAGAAGGCCGACGCAGATGCCAGAAGCATTTGTAAGCCAATGCGAGTGAAGTAGACCGAAGTACCAATGAAGCTTGGGATAAGAGCACTACTGATCTTGGCGGTGGTTGATACAGCAAAGTAAGAGGCGGTTGGAACGACAATCTCCTTGAACGGAGACGGATTGAAGCCACTGATGTCGATACATTCGAGTAGATCGGCAGCAGCGAATATGGAAAGAAAGAGTAGCGGAAAGTACGTCAACAACTCAATTGCCATAGGCCCGTACTCGATTCCCATCTTTTCACTGTATGGAAATAGGAGAAACTGAATGACGGGAGTCCAGTAGGCAACCACAGAAATGTACTGAGCAACACTAACTGACGTATAGCTCTTCATTGCCCGTCGTACCAACAAAGCGGCCACAGCGACAATCGTCATGGTCCGCTGGTGGTGCAGAGAAGCAGGTATCGATCCATAGACAGGGGACAGGTTAATTTGCGAGACAGGGGAAGCAAAGCCAGCGATGAGCAGAAGTGCTGCTGCTCGGCCTGTGTTTAGAAGAACTGTTGATGCCGGAGCCCGTTGTGCTGGTGGGTCTGCCTTGCTCGCCGCATTTGGCTTTTTCTGTGCCTTTTGTTTTGAAGACATGGTGATGGGTTGGCAAACCTGTCCTGTTTTTCGTATACTGTACGATCTCTAAGGAAGAAAAAGTGATGCAGCGAATGCAATGAAAAGTGACAAAATATGTACAGTCCAAAAGACCAGATAACGCGTAAATTGGCAAGACTTCCAAGCTCTTTTCCCACTTTAGACGGACCGTGTATCCGCACTGCGAATTCGACCTGCGAGAAACAACAAGAATGACCGCAACAACAACGCGCTCAGTGGCTGGAAGAAGGAAATAAGGAAGAAAAGGACTGAGAAGACGTTGAAGTTAATAACCAAGGAGCCACCTGTTCCTGGCTTTCGGCTCGATGAAACGGTCGATCATTAAGGTGGATCTTGTCTCGACTGAGCGCGTTTCGAATAGCCGGACCCTGTTTCCTGTGGCGCGAGCTTGTGGCGTCATTACCAAGCATGGCGGGATGAATGCGCCCGCGCTCGACTCTTCACACATCGTCCTACAACAAAAGAGCATTCGCCGAATTCTGACACTGTAGTATGCCATATATCACTGCACCACCGCGAATGGCGCCTCTCGCTCTACGACCCGCGAACGCGACTGAAGCTGCAAAAGACCCCACGAACTCACACAATCATGCCAACGACGGTGCCATGCCCACAGACAGTAACGAGGATGTTGCCATGGATGATACTGTAGACGATTCTCTTCTCCGTGAACAGATGCGACAGCAGCAGGAGGCACGGGCACAACGACTCCAAGCGAAGAACCGGCGCAAACGCTACCTCGAAGTACATCCTGAATACTTTGCCGACTCGTCTCTTGAGCTTGCCGACCCTCTGCTCTACGACCGCCTGATACGCCGCTTTCAAAGTGCATCCGAGCGAGAAGCTGAAGGCCGAAAGAAGGGGTTCTCTGGCCAAATGGCGACAGACCTCTGGCGTGCTGAAGCGAAGAAGGATGCGCTGGCGCAACCGGATCCCAATTCTCTTTTCACGTATACCCGTGGGCCGCAAGGAGAGATAATAGAGGAGGATAAGGATGACATACCCATGAGTAAGGAGGAAGGCAAGGCTTGGTGGATGGACGAAATGACGCAACGCTTCCTTCGAGGCGGCGATGACGATTTTGACTATGCGAAGCTAGTGGACAATAACCCCAAGTATGATGACCCTGAGCAGGAAAGAGACCTACAAGATGCATATTTCGATAGTATGGAGAGCGATTTTGACTCTGACGGAGAGGGCAAAGAGAAGGTCTTGACTGGCGAAACGGGTATTCAAGATTATTGAAGGTGGTTGAACCAGGTCTGGCCACAAGTTTGTGGTTGTGACACATGATGAGGCTTTACCTAAAGCTTGGACATGGTTTTGCATCAATGGGTGTATCGCTGCATCGTGTTCGCTATAAGTGCAACATGAAGAACACCTAGAGAGGCAAGACCTGGACGTCGTCGCCCAAGTCCAACCGGATTCGTATCCAAAGTCGGCGTTGCGCATCATGTGTTGATGTTGAGCATAGCGCAAGTCAACGATGACCAGGGCGTATGCAAAAGGCATACCGGGAGCGAGATGGCATATGGTCTTCCATTTTCGTCAACATCCACGCGGAAAGAACATCTCTACAAGCACATGACAAGTCCAGTCACGATGCATTGTCATTTCAGTAGGAAAGGGTATGTTGTATCTGCTTCATTGCTGTGCCGACCTACCACCGTAGACGACGCGAAGGCTGTGAGACAGTCACAGAGAAATGCATCCGTTTGGATAAAAAAGTTTGGTGTAACAAATACATGGCTTTTCATGCGACTTAGCCTGGAGTAGAGTGGGATAGCTATACCTTAACTAGAGGTCAAGTTTCCATTGACTTGGGGCACCTACATGGCATTGGAACGATATTGTTTATTTCATTATGCTCACATAGTTGTACTTGTTACTGGTTCATAATGTTAAATACTTTGGTGGAGAATGGTGGGATGGACAGGGAATAAGACACTGAATATTCGGAAACAAAGATGTGAACATCGGGAGAGAAAACAAAGTAAATACTCAAAAGAAGAATCACACGACCTAATCAAACACGCAGGGACATCGCAGATCTATAGGACAGCAAACAGAGACAAAAGCCAAGACACCAGAAGAAAGAGATCTAACCAAAGGCCAGACCAACCACGCATAAGAAAACCCCACACTACACCATGACCACTGCATCATCTCCAGCCACT